>JAGDQP010000296.1:40544-155924 GCA_022664845.1 Lepisma saccharinum
GTTTTCTTTCTTTCTTTGTTTTCTTTCTTTACTTTATTTTTCTTTCTCTTTCTTTCTTTGTTTTGATTTTTTCTTTATTTTGTTTCTTTCTTCTTTCCTCCCTTTCTTTCTTTCTTTCTTTCTTTTGTTTCTCTCTTCCTTGCTTCTTTTCTTTCCTACTTTTGTTTGTTTCTTTCTTTCATATCTTTATTTTCTTTCTTTATCTTTTCGTTCTTTCTAATTCCTTCCTTCTTTGTTTTCTTTCTTTTGTTTCTTCCTACCTTTCTTTTCTTTGTTTATTTCTTTCGTTTCTTTCTTCCTTCTTTTTTCTTTCTTTTTCTTCCTTTCTTGCTTCTTCTATAATACATCCTCTTCTTTTTTCTTACCTATCTTTTTTTCTCTTACAAAATTATTCTTTTATTTTATTTTTTGCTCTTTATTTTTTGTGTGCACTTTTTTATTTGTCTCTTTCTTTACGTTTCGTTCACAATTACTTGCACTTGAAACCACATTCTGATAAATGCTCGTCTAAAACATTAGGCTCTGCTTGATGCTGTATTCGATTCCCAACTGCTTCAGAAATCGAATCCCAGTAATGCCAGCCTAAATTGTTTGGTTCTGCATTTGAACCCTATTTTGACTAGATAAAATTTAAGTTCAGCTATTCAGAATTTAATTAATTTATGCCCTTTAAGCATCAATGAGAACTTATTGATTTTGAACGAGCCAAAGAAGACTAGAGTTAGTATTTTGAATCAATAAATTTAAGATTTAAAGATTTCTACACTTTATAAACACATATCATAGTTGATGCTCTTGTGATGTAGTGGCGAAGGTTTCGAGCTGCTAATCAGCACTGCAAACGAGTCACGAGTTTCAATTCTACTCATGACAGTCATCCTAATTCATACTTTTCCCATGATCTTTTTTCAGCCTCGATTGAACAATGGTTTGACTCTGAAAATTTAGCTCATCAAGAAATATGATCCCTCAGATGGATTTACAATTTAAGGGAAGCGATATATATAAGGACGTTTAAGTATATATTGCGAATACATTCATAACAAATTTCTAGACGGTACACAATGTTTCAAAATATAACATTAATACTCTAACATAACACAATAGTTCTGAAATTCTATAGGATGCCTGCCCGCCAGAGTCCTGTTGAATGCCTGTGAAATTTACAAAAAATCACGCCAACTTACCGTGTTTCGAAACTGAGTCACTAACAGCTTTCAATGTCTTTCTGGGACTTTATTGTCAATAGGTTCAAGTGAAGTAGTGAAGAATTGGCAACGTAATTATTCACCAGGAGGCGCTGTGAAGCTTATGTGTATCTGATCCCATACAGTGCTGAGCTTCAGACTATCTTTGTTCGTGTTTTTCTGTGTAGTTTTATTTTTATTGGCTCACCGAGGAAAGTTCTGAGAACTAGATTGTTTTATGTTGGGGGGGTCTGGACCTGTTTAATACAATTTTGCCCCTCACGATCTTGAAAACGTTGAGAAACAATGCTTAAAAGATTTTTTTTTTTTTAAATCGGAAATTTCCATTTCGGAGCACTGACCAAGGAAGATTAAATTTTACTGGAATTAAACACATGCTAAACAATTGTTTGGTCGCCAGCTACTGGTAAGATTCCGGGAGCTCAAGATAGGAGACTAAAGATGATGATTTATGGTATAACTGCGATTTTATTCATACCTACCAATGAATCACATGATGTAATGATTGGGTTATCAAATTCTGACAGACAGATGTGTAGAATGTTACGTCCTTTAATTAAATTGCTTATTTCTGCCAGATGTTCTGATAGTCTTGATGTAGGATTTTGATTCTCATGCTTTATGTCCTTAAAATGTTCATTTAGTCTTCAATAGTTTTTCTCCAATGTTTGATTTTTAATTAATAAAACATTTGTATATATATATATATATATATATATATATATATAATCTTTGAAAGAAAAACCTTTTCGAAATGGAATCAGCTTGTGACTATGTTTATTGCGGTTAATTCAATAATTTTATCACAGGTATTTGGTTTGATTTTGTAAATTAGTAGTTTCTTATAAATGCTAGTTATACGAGTAGCTTGGACAGTTGGAATAACCAATATATTTTATCCCTAATTTTCAGATTTTTCTTCTTAAAGTTCTGTAATTTCATGGTAAAGCACCTACCCTCCATGGTCTAGTGGTTAATGTTGCAACCTTCGGGTCGACACTGACGATACATGCTGGTTCGATTTCAGCCGGAGTAATTGATGTTGTCCATAGTTCCGCACTTTTACAAACCGAATGTCGGTATGTTACTTAGACTAAAAACCTGTAGCCTACCTTCCGCGATCTTTCCCTTCTTAAAGTGTTCGTCGAGGGTATTATCTTTAAAAGTGCTGGCGGTCTTAAGCCATAACAATTTGCTTGTTGTGTTTATATTAAGAAAGAGAGACTTCAATTTTGAAGGATCACTTTTGCGTAACACGTAAATCTACATAAAACTGAGGTAATATCATATCCGAGCAAAAACACCACAGGTGCAAAAAGTTCAACCAAGTTCTTCAACCCTAAAAAGTGGTGAAATGGAGGACGGATGAGCCAAGTTCCTTGGCGACAGCACGTAAGAGAACCAGGAACTTGGCACGAGGTGGTCAAACGATGTGGAAAATGGATTATGAGGTCCGCCTTTTGGTTCCAAGATTGTGCCTTAGAGACATTTTGTAATATTTTCCTAACCTACTAATGATATGTACCATCATTCTATATTTCATTTTCTAGCTCCAGCCGTTTAGGCTGTATATTCTATGGAAATTTCATTTTGGTGCGATTTTGGATCCAAGGTGACAACTTTTTCAAGATTTTGTAATATTTCCTTAGCCTACTAGCGGTGATGTACCTTCGTTCCAAATTTCGTTTTTCTAGCTTTAACCGTTTAGGCTGTGTATTCTTTTGAAATTTTACGTTTGGCGGCCATTTTAAATTAAAGATAGAGACTTTTTCAAAATATCGGAATAGTTCCTTTACCTACTTATCATCCTTCATCTTCATGCCAAATTTCATGTTTCTAGCTTATTCCGAACACCCTAAACAATATGATGAGTGAGTGAGTGAGTCAGTCAGTCAGCCTAAAGTACGCAATTTCAAGGGTCCACAACTCGAATATCCTTCAAGCTACGAATATGAAAATTTGCACACCTGCACATATTTGCCATATCTTCTTAACTTTGAAAGTTCATATTCATATCTTTAACATCTTATTTCTTACGGGGCCTCCAAATCGCCGATTTCGCCGAAAACTCTTGTTCCTGTATAACATGCTTCTGGCAGTGCTGACGTTTTGTGACGCGGAGAATTTGGCAGCATGCACTGCCATGTATGTTGAACTGAAAATGTAAGAAAATATACTTCACGGGAAGATCATGACTACTTGAGAACGTTAACAAAGAAACGTTATTCTACCTATAGTACTGATTGAAATATTCACATTACAAATAGTTAGAACTAGAAGGCGAAATGCTGAAAATCGCTTGAAAATTTCTCGCGCCGTCTTCAAGAAACCAGCTTTGTCGTGGGCTGAAATCTAAGGTTCGATTCCGAAATAATGCAAATTTTCATTCTATCCAGCTGGTTCGTTTACCCGAGTGGTGAATGCTCTCGTCTAAGGCGGCTCTTGGATTCTCGCTGGTGGAACAGGATTATGAGGACAAATACACCCTATAAAGCTACTTTAAGAGAAAGAGGTACTGCTCCTTGAAAAACTTTCAGAAATCCTCCTGAAAAAAAGACAGACAAGCTATCTGCCTGAAAATTTCTAGCAACTGATAAAAAACAGTTATAATTAAGTATTCAGGGATACTGGAAGTAAAAGAAATAAAAAGAAGCCTCAAGCGAGACTCGAACACGGATTCTTGAGTTACATATCCAATGTCTGACCAATTGGATGAAGTTGCGAGTCGTAAGTAAACACCAGAAGAAAACAGTATGGAGGATCAGAAAAACGTTGTCTGAACGCCGAACACGTAAATTAAATAACTTGCGCTACGATTCAATTACTTTTCGACAGAGGTGAAACCGGGTCACTTTCACTGATCCGGTGACTCGGCCTGAACCCAACATAGGTCACCCGACGAGCCAGTCCGAATCTCGACCCGATTGACCCAGTTTGGGCACTATAATGAACTGGTAATTTTCGGCGTCGTATTTTTGTGCTATGTGGATAACACCTCCGATCCCGGTCAGCCCTAAAAGAAACATCGTTGAAACTTAAGGAAATAATTTTAAAAACTCTACTTTGCCCTCCGGGTCATCGGGTATAAACAGGGTCGCCGGGTCAGGCCAGGTCTCAAGCACAGACTTGCTGTCCAAACTTGACCCGATTGACCCGCTGATCCGTTTCAGCTCTGCTTTGTGATTTGTGATTAAGGGTATTTCTCATTTTGGGGGAAATAAACTGTCAAGATGGCTGCACCAAACACACGACCGGCATTTAATTACAATAAGAAATCGTCTTCTCTTTCTGCGCATGTTCACAAATCACACTGGAACTGAACTTCCATTAACGTATAAAAAAATGTCTCGTTGCTTTTCCATAATTACTGCGAATATCTACAAATACTGACAGTTTTCTGAAACATTGCATGCTATATCAACTTATCAAGGAACTTTCCCAATTTTTTAACAGTGTGGGCTCCACTTCGAGCACCTAAGATGGCAATTGCGCTGACCAACCAATCAGTACTAATTTTAAGGACAGTCTTCTGGCGAACCACTATGCCTCATTTGAGATGTAGCACCACAAAATTGATATAATCACAAATTGAAGTTTAATTCCTTCTTATACAATATTTCTCAGCGATGACAATATAGAGAAAGTTTTGCTCATTCAATAAAAACTACTTCTTGGAAGCTGACGCACACGTTGTTTCCTCGTTTATTCTTTTGACTTCCACTAATTTTCCTTTAATTTGTGTAGCAGTCAATTTCCTTTATCGAATACTAGTAATTTCCTACTATATTGCAGGATTCGTCCTTGTTTTCATTGTATAAATGCATTTTTAGGGGAAAGCTGTTCTAGATATTGTTCTTGTTCTAACGTAATGACACCACAATTCTTATTTCGTAAAACAAGTCAGGGTTTATGGTATATATTTAGAAGTATATATAATATGTGCATAATTATTTTAAACAGCTGGGAAGTGTTGATTATTGCAATTATGTTTATGGCGCGTTTCTTTCACTTTTGCTATATAGGTTTCTCGGCAGCTGTTAACTCGTTTCCGAGAACCTGTATTTCATTTCCCACGTCAAAATATATTTTCTCTGTTGGTGGCATTCTTTTCAATGATTTATGTCACATTGTATTTGTGTACCCACGTTATATGTATTGGAAGGATAATAAAGGAAAAAAAAATCCCCACACGTGGCTCGAGGCAGTCTTGTTTGGTGTAGTTCAATAGATGTACCGTAGTTGTCTTTTGCAGAAATTTAGTTTCTTTTTCTCATAATGAGACTACTGAAATATGTGTTTAAAGGCAATTGCAATACAGAATAAATTAACAGGATGTACAGAATAAGGTAAAGGTCTTATTTGTTTTATTTTTATGTAGGTAAACAAAAATAACAAACTTCACTTTCTGGGCCCTTCAGCAAACATTTGGTTTAATTGGTGGAAGCTGCTTTTCTAGAGAAGGGAGGTATATAATTATAACTTAATCATTTTACGCTATGTTCGTGTTAAGAAGTAGTGCAATAACTGAAAACTGTTTCATACAATTGTATGTGTTTTCAAAAGTTGCATTTTGTTAGGCAATTTAATTATCTATGCATATTTATGTTTTTTTTTTCGCTCATTTCTGCTCTTTTTTATATTGGGTAGAAACACAGAAAGTCACACCACAACTCCATTCAGGTTTACTGTCTATGAGTTATAGCCCTGAGATCTCTCAGTTACAAGGTTATTATGTTAACTCCGCTGTAAACAGGGATATGGATCAATGCTGTGAGCACAGAAACAAGATCTGATTCTCGGACAAAGTTACCATCTCGTTATTTATCCCGGAATTATCAGAAAATACTGAGTGAGCTACATAAGAATAGTACGCATGAACATATAGTGTCCCGCAAGCCTCCGCATATTTTACGCTGGCGTTTACTTTCAGTGTACGCATTAAGAATTACTATTTGTAAAAGTTATTTGTACTACGCATATTGCAGTTAATTCTTGATTATTTGATTTTACTTACAGCTCCTTTTATGTGGCTCTCACTGTATCACGCACCAGCCTTTCTCAAAATAATATTCTTAATTAGAAGAAGAGGCTGTCTATGTAATTTGTGGATAAAGAAGTCTTCCTCCTCTTTGGTTGGGCGGAACACTAGAAGAATTCGACAAGTTCGAATCATTAACCTGGAAGTTATCACGAAAACATTGAACAATTTCGATTTTGCCACTCCACGAAACTGATTTCGAATGTTTCAGATTGCTTTTCTGATTGTTTTCATATTCCACGAAGCCAATGAGATTTATTCTATCCTTTGGTACCGGGACTTTGACTTTTACCAATACCGGAGACAGAAAAGATAAATATACCGGTTAAAACATTGGCTGTGCAGAGATTGTATACTGAAGAATACATGGTTAAAGGAAAAGGAGGAAGGAGTGTATCTTGAATACAAGAAGATACTGAAGGAAAGAACAAAGCAGAAGGTGGGAAGATTTGGAGAGAAAGAAATTTGTCTTGAAGCATCTGTCGCTTTTGGTAGAATACTTACTATATAGGGATGGGCATAATTAGCTGACAATTTCAGTGCGATATTTTTGGTAGTATGAGTTGGTAACACTTACAGTCCGTGACTAACATAAGCGGCGCCACTTTGATTTTTCGTTAGCTATGGAGCGTTGGCCGGTGTAGGAGCGTGCTACTGCAATAGAGCTGTTTTTCAAAACGCAGTCAGTAGCAGCCACCCAACTTTTATTCAGTGGGTAAAGCCCTCATAAACTTCATTGATGTCTCATCTTATCCACTATTAAGCCGTGATGTTTTATATTGTGTTGTACTTATCTGGAAATAATGACAGGCCGGCTACAGTGAAAGCAGAATTCTACAATGCCAGGATCAATGAATTCTTTGAGCCTATATCGCTAACCTGGGCGACTCGTCATCAACTGTTTCCAGGCCGCCATTTTTTTTCAACTTGGCGACCTGAACTGTCTTCCATTATCTGCAGACCTTATTCCTTCTGACATTTGTATCTGGAGACATTTGAAAGAAACCGTTTACAGAACAAAACCAGCAACCATAGAGGACCTGAAGCACTGCATCCATAGAGAAATTGAGGGTATTAGTCAGGACGTCTTGATGCGCTTGATGTTAAACTTCAGGAAAAGACTCTAATATTGTGTAGCGTGACCACTTGAAAAACATTATTTTGGGGTAGTAGCAGTTTGTATGTTGCTTAACCTCTAACACGTGCATAAGTTTGTGTTTGAATTAGTCTCTAAGAAGTGTAGAATTTATTCTATGTAAAGCAAAATATCTAGCGTAACATGTTCATTTCTTTCTGGACATTTTATAACTGTCAGCTAATTATGCGTATACCTGTATTTTTTAACAAGGGGGAAATTGCATATAAGAAATATAAAAATAAACAAGTGAGGCACAGTCCAGTTGGTGGACTGTAGATAAAAGCTACTGCAAAGCTTCAGCAGCGAGTATCCTATTTGGTTGATCAATGTTCCGTTGGAAAAATTGCGGCAAGGCATTTCCAACGATACCTCAACCAGCTTCCAAGTCCGAATAGCTCCTAAGTTGAAAATTTATAGTTCCCGTATCTGTGATCTAGATTATCTATACGGATTTGAACTCGTCTCTCCGAGACCTTGCCGACGACACCTCAACTACCTTCCTCACCATAGAAGTTCCTGCGTTGAAAGTTGTCAACAGACGGACATGCTGCTGAAGCCTAAAAGAGGATAAAGTTTCTTAAGTTGAAACTGGTGCAACAATTTGCTAGTTAATATCAAACTAGTTATTCTTTGTCCTACAATTATTTGTTTTTTAAATGTTATTAGTATGGAATGATCGCTGTTCAGATCTTGATTTCACGTAACGTAAGATCTAGGATTGCACTCACTGCAGCAGAAATATCTAGGAACGACGCGTAGCTGGAAACCAGAGGGAAACTGCAACATTGTTAAAAATCTTATGTTTCTATATGTTTACGAACTTTATAGTGTTATTCATCTTTAACCACACCGGAAAAATGAACAACTTTAAGACAGATAACAAATTGAAGGGTGTGAGGCAAAAACATGATAACCCACAAATGATTATTTTTTGAGTTATTCAGCACCCGATGGAAAGGAATCATACCGCGTCGTTTAATGTTGTCCGACTTCAAATTGTGCTCCAGAGATGGCAGCAATATTTACTTATGGTAAGCCTATTGTAACATTTTGGGATTCATAAGATGGTAACCACCAACAATTAAGATGGCGGGTACACCAGCTTGCCACTAAAAAGGAAAAGAATTTGTAAATTAAACATTTCTTAGAGCGAGTTCAGTGAAAAGATTTATTCTTTAGTGACTTAGGTAGCGAATATTATGGTATAAATAATAAAACATGGTAACCCACACAGCAGCATGAAAAATAGAAATTCGTTATTTTGATTTGGTACAATTATTTTAAGCCTTTATGTATAGCTTTACGTGAAAAATCAGCTTTCAGCCAATGAAAATGACTTGTGCAGCAGTAAAAATCGAATTTCTTAAAAGTTTAACATTGTGGGTTACCATGTTCTTGCCTCACACCCTTCAATTAATAGTGAGATGGAATATAAAGGCAATAAACAGCTAATATAGTCATCTAATTACAACAAAGAATAATATTCGTATTTTGCGCCCTTGCAAGTAAGGAGACCGAATCATAACAGTTAGAAAACAGCTAAGTACCTTAGGAACACAATTTAGATATTTTCAACTACATCTTTTTTCTTCAGTGCATTCTTTATGTAGCAATTTCAAGTCTCATCTACATAGAAAAAGCTGTGCTTATCATTCACATTGTTTTTTTTTAATAATACACACTATTTTGCTAATTTCTGTGTGATCAATGATCATTGATTGATAAGCTTGAACTAATGCTATCACAAGTTTTATAAAATTTAAATCAATTAAAGTAATTTCCCTATATTATCAAAGTTATTGAACAAACCAAAAAAATCTTCAAGAGTTTACATTTCTTAATATAATGCAAGTCCCTACAAAACTGCCTGTGACGGCATTTCTTATTGTAATACTTATTAACCTATTTAAAAATCATTAAACAATCCATATATTTTATTTTTTTCTGCTGGACGCGAGAAATGTAATGTACTGCCTCTGTTGAATTTTAAATTATTATTTTAGACATGTTAGGCTCAGGTCGGAATAGGGTGGGACAAAGGTAGTTGGCCAGGCCATAGTTAGTAGATACCAACCCGGCATTTGCCTAGTTTAACTGAGGGAAAACACTGGAAAAAACCTTAGTCAGGTTGGGCGGCCACTTGGGTCATTCCCACGACCTTCTGTTTGCTAAGCCAACCAACTGAGCCACGGCAGCTCGGTAACTCTTCGTATTATTCTGCTATATCCTATTACAAAATTGAAGTGAGATATTAATGAATAAAATCATTTAGTGCTAACAGTCCGGCAAGTTAACATGTTTTTCTGGAGATTTTTGGTAGGTCAACGTTGTTACTAGAAAGCTTTTATTTAAAATACGAAAGTAAATATCGATTTGTTTGTTCTGAATATAGCCGAAAAGCAAACATAAAACAAACTAAGATGCTGGTGAAAATCGAAGCCAATGCTTTTAAATTTTATTGTGAAAGTTCCGTGAACTGGATAATAATTCCAAGAGAATTAAATTCAACAAACAATAACGGTAGAAACTGGGTGACACATACAGGAACTAGAAAAAATTTAGAGTATCATTATTTTATTCATGTATGCAAACGACATGGCGGAGTGACCACTTGTATATATATAATAAAGACTAATTGTAACAAGAAAGGACCCCGAAGAAAAGCGAAGTGTGTTAAACAAATCCAGTAAAAAGGTTACCGAATAAAGAACCAATCAAGATATGAGTGAAAAAAAAAAAACGAATGCCCGAACCATAATTGGCCTACAGCAGGTATCATCACGTAAAACAAGAATTTTCATTTTCAACTTTCATGTTTTTTTCCTCTACATTGCACAACTCCTACATTCACACCTCATTTGGGTGTTGAGGATGAGTTTTATGGCACAAGTTCTGCTGGAACATCTCACGACGGACTGAAGAAGTAAAAAAAAAAAAGAAGAAGAAGTCTACTTGCCAGCTTCAGGTAGCAGTAAAAATGTAAAATTCTAACTTTTTTTTTTGCAGATGTTATAAAATTCCTTTTATTTGAGGTCAACTTTTCATCAGTATCTAGAGCGATCATCACTCTTGAACACTCTCTCCATTGTAAACCTGACCTTGAAGTGTGCGGCAAACAGTAGCTCTTGGAAATAAATGGGTGGGTGTTAGCATTTCAGTTTTACAAGTAAAAGTGGAAGTAATCCAGAAGGGGTTGAGTATTTTAGTGAAAGTGCAATTATTGTCATAAATGAATGAATAAAAAGGTAACAGGAATATTTACACTATGTGTTATGTTATATCTTATGTATCTCAAGCTACTTGCAACAAGTAACATAAAAAGAGGAACGATCTCGCTTGGATTAGAAGATAGTTCTACCACTCATATAACATACCGAGCAATTTTGCTGCAGTTGAAGTCACTTTTCCTAAGAACTAGATCCAAAGAGAATCACGACTCGTCCTCTTGAACAGTTCCTCATACATTGAGTGAGCTTAAAGAATTAAATCAAGGAAATTTTACTAGGAACAAAATTTACTCTCTCTCTCTCTCTCTCTCTTTGTCTGTCTGTTCCTCTCTCTGTTTTGTGGGTGGATGCGACCAACTCTGAAAAAAAGTGATTTAGTGACTAAACTCAACTTTTCGAGAAAAACGCGTTTAACGTTTGATATGATTTTCTCTGTCCATGTTGTGACGTTGTAACAATAATTTTTGTTATATGGGTAGACGTTTTCCAAAGCAAGAGTACGAGTGTTTATGTTTAGTTTTATGGTGAGGAGGTGTAAGTATGGAAAGGCGACGTTATTTGTAATGCTGAAGCAACATTTGACATCTCCAAAGACGAAAGAAGAATCAGGACCAGTCTGCAAAACGAAAGAAGAAACAGAACCTGCATACAAGAAAAAAAAAAAGACTTTATATTTATTTTGGCCTAAGTTTCATAATTTATTTGGTGTAATATAGTTCTTTGTTCTTATAATATTTTTTTTGTACATATTAATGTTAATCATAAAACCTAGTGTATAGTCACACACTCACAGTAATTTTTCAAGTTCTGGATCGAGTATCGGGTCAGAGCTCCTGACTCAACGAGCAGTTTAGTTCTAAGGAGCAATTCTAATGGTTCTAGGGAGCAATCTTTTACGTGTTTTGTTCTTTGTTAAGAGCCTGGTCTTGCAACTTTCACAAGTTAGGGTTCTGCATAGTATTAGTTCCAGCATGAAAAACACATCTACTTTCTCATGGAAAGGTAAGGGAGTAAACCACTCATTAAATGGAAAACGAAACTAAAACCAGAATGTAATAAGAACATAAATATTTTTAAATTTTGTGCCTTTTTTGTAACATAGTAGTTCTATTCAAAGCTTTGGAGACATAGTACAAATGCATACTTCAATCTCCGTGAAAGTAAAGTGTTGGAGCATACTGAAAATAATAATATCTGAAAATTGAGTGAATCCCATCACGAAGAACGGTTCTTCGAGTAACGCTAAGAAACGACTCCGTTAGCAGCACTCACATACCTCCATTCCAAAAGAAACCGAACGTTTTAAAAAAAAAAAAAAAAAAACAATGTACATTTTGGAACAAATCATTTTTATTAATCAATGTATTCCCCTTCTGCATCGATACACATATTTGCACGCTCCAACAAGTTGTCAAACGACTTCTCCATGTCCTTTATTGGAATGGTCTTTAGGACGGCGGTCGTCGCCTTCTCAATGGCTTCAATCGATGCGTGCCACTTTCCTTTCATCGCCAAATGCAGTTTCGGGAACAGATAGAAATCGCACGGGAGAGATCTGGTGAATAGGGCGGATGATGGAAACGAATAATGTGATTTTTGACCAAAAATTCAGTTACAAGTCGCGAACAATGTGATGGTGAATTATCGTCCAAAAGAGTCCAACTGCCGATTTCTCGATATTCGGGCCGAATACGACGAATTCTTGCCAGCAAACGCTTCATGACGCCTAAGTAAAATCTCTCCAGTGACTGTCTGGCCGGGCTGAACAAATTCTTTGTGGATAATTCCTTTTGAATCTTAAAAACAAATCAGCATCACCTTAACTTTTGACTTCACCAAGCGACTTTGTTTGGGTGGTCCTTCATCCGGCGCTCTCCATTCAGCACTTTGCCGCTTTGTTTCGGGCTCATATTCAAAACACCACGTCTCGTCACCAGTTACAATCGATTTCAAGAAGTTTCGATCCTGCCGAGCACTTTTAACAATGTCTTTGCAATGCGCAATTCGATCAACTTTTTTGGTCTTCGGTGAGTTTGTGTGGTACAAACCGCGAATTAACCTTCTTAAGGCCCAAAACTTCGGTCAAAATGCGGTATGCGGTTGTTTGAGGAATGCCTAATTCCATTTCAATAACTTTCACCGACGCTTTTTTGTTATGTTTGATGAATTCACGCACTTTTTCGATGTTTTCTTCCGATAATCCGGTTCTGGGACGGCCTGATCTTTCGTCATCATCCAGCGTCTCTCTATCCGATTTGAATCGCCTGAACCACTCGTAAACTTGCGTACGGGTTAGACACTCATCACCATATGCATTTTGTAGCATTTGGTGCGTTTCAGTAAAAGGTTTACCCAGTTTAACACAAAACTCACTTGCAGCTCGTTGTTTGAAACTCATTTTCCGACCGATGTACACAACACACTGACAGTTGACACGCAATAACTTTGTTGCCGTGCATCCAAATGTCATGACATTTATACCAGTTGTCAATGAGGGACTACGCCATCTACCGGTAAAATATTACAACAGATGGCACTAGTGGTACTATTTGTTTTCAACAGTTCGGTTTCTTTCGGAATGGAGGTATATACAGCTAATTTCGGATCTACCAAACTATAAGCCCGATGTTGATGCTTGAATTTGCATTTGAAAGCTCTTTGCCATACTAAGACACAGAACAAAAAAATTGGGTCGGTAGGACCTCTCTGGGACCCCCTAGGGCTGAACGAAAAAAATAATTATAACTTCACATTTCTTGTGATAGCACTGACCCCAGACCATATAGGCGGCCGAAACTTCCGGAATCGTAATCTATACTTCAGTACCTTTCAAACGGTGTATTACACGTCAAAATCGGTAAATGTGTTCAAAAGTTATGACTTTATTTTTTTAACCCAATCACAGAATTTTCACAAATGATAGAAAACAGCCTCTATCATTCTCTCTGTCTTTTTGCTTTAGCAAAAAATGGTTGGTACCAGGGGGGGTTGGGGGTCAATTGCGGGCCTCGTAGAGGTAAACTGATTATTTTTATATAGGAATTACCATTATCGAGATACGGAGCCTACCATAGTCCAAAATCGACCGTTTGTATGAAGACTATGCACTTCTTTTAAAAAAAATATGCAGCCTTACAAAATAAGTGATATCAGAACCCCTTCGGGGTAAAGGAAAGATTGACGCAAGAATTCTACTCACAAAAGAAGTGATATCTATTTTGCGAGTGACTTTCTTGGTGTCAGTATGGGGGAAGAGAGGATACTAAGTCTTAATTTTATTATAAAGGAAACAATTCCGTCATACTGACACAAAGAAAGTCATTCGTAAAATATACATATCACTTCTTTTATGAGTAGAATTTTTGTTTCACTCTTCCCTTTACCACGAAGGGGTTCTTGTACTGATATATACATACAGTACGATACCCATGAAAAGATTTGAATGGGGATACATTTTGAGCCTAATGTAACTGCTTCAATTCTGAACTATATTCAAAGTAGTATATTATGGCCCAAAAATTTCAACGACACATCATTAAACACTTTCTACTGTCATTGAAACGGTAAAACAAAACAGATTCGATACCGAGTGATTGGTATTCACTCTATTAGTGATCAGATATATCGAACAGGAATGATACGAAGCGTAAGATATGTAGGTATACTGAAAGAATTTTTAAGATAA
The DNA here is from genome assembly GCA_022664845.1 of Lepisma saccharinum. Taxonomy (NCBI): domain Eukaryota; kingdom Metazoa; phylum Arthropoda; class Insecta; order Zygentoma; family Lepismatidae; genus Lepisma; species Lepisma saccharinum. The sequence continues at coordinate 54,841 of JAGDQP010000296.1, forward strand.
AACATTGTCATTTCAAGGACTATCGGACATTTTGTTGAAGACATGTATCGTTATCAGTAGAAAAGGTTCCTACCACTTGTTCTGTTCGACTTAAAACAAAATCTGTACTTGGAACAGAATAATTCCCCTTCTACAAGAAAGACTTGTTTCTCTAACGAAACGTGTCATATTTTCTCAGGTACACAATTTTCTTGTGTTTTTTTTAATGCGGTATAGGTTAAAACTCTAAACTAAATAAAAAAAGTTCACTCAGAACGAGTGTTTCTAATAGTATTTGAAATGTGTTTTCTGAATACTATTATCAACACAATTCGATTAACATTCCTTTTACGTCATCCTCGGATATTATCTTCTATGTGTTCCGTTAAGAAAAGCATGGGGAGCGCCAATTGAAGAATTTATAAAGTGACTGTATATGAGAGTGCACCCCACGCTTTTCTTTTTAGCCATGCATAAATAAAATTATTTTTTATTTTTAGTACATTTTTTTTAAGAAAGTATGTTTTAAAAAGTTTATTATTATTATCACATTTGAAAGGACATTTTATAGACCATATTTAGATATTTTTAAGTCATCAAATTCTGAGTCCTATTAATCACTTCTGTAAGCTGATATTTTGCCACACAAATCCTAAGGTTTTATGCAACCAGTCAAACGCAACATCGTTGCGGGCTAGTATTAGAATTTCTCACTAAAATAAATAAAAACATACTTTTAAAATATATAGAAATATATGAAAGTAACAATGGAATATTGCATTGTCACCCTACTTACGTCGCTATGCAAAATGTCATTGTTGTATGACGTCAGGAAATGGGTTAAATTAAGGTTGCAAGATTTGAGGACACGATGAACCATTGTGAATTAAAGAAAAGCATGTAAAAATTGGAAAGAAGGTTTTTGAAGTCTGCTGTGATTATGGAATTAAAGTATGAGTTCCATACTAAGTCGAGAAATAGACAAACGAGGCCTGTCTGAAAAGTATCCGACATTATTCTTTTCTGAAGAAAGTAGTGAACATTGGATCACAACACTACACACAGTGGTGCAGGTAACTTTCATGTTCATGCCTGTTAGGTGGCGTGACTCTCTCTTGCTTCAGTATCCGTTAGGCGGTCAGTATGTAGTATCGTGTGGTTTTTCCTTCGTTGCAGTTCCATTCGGGTAAAATTACACAATGTGTGGAACAATGATAATGCTTCATTTTTTTAAAGGAACTTGAAGATAGCCATGTAGAAACAATACTCAAGATTCAAAAAGCTTTTGCCGACTATACCGTGGGGAGTGTACAAATAAAACAGTGGTACAATCGGTTCAAGCAAAACATTGAAAGCATTCATCCTCGCCAGATGCTGATTGTAATATTTGACTAGCTTGGCATTGTGCATCACGAATGGTTCCAGAATGACAAACAGTTATGAAGGAGACGCCTACGTGTTGCAATTCGTCGCAAAAGACAAAGGCCTGTGGGCTTCAGAAATTTGGTACCTGCACCCCGATCAATTCATTGCCCTTGACACAATCCTTCGTAATAAGTAATGACATTCTTGTCTGTCGCCAAATCTCCTTATGCCTTTTGACTTTCTCTAAAAGCAAATCAACACTGAAAGGTACCCGCTTCGACATCCGAGAGGTCATCAAGCACAACACGATGGCGGTGTTGAGAGTATTTGCAAAGGAGGCGTTCCAGGTATGCTTCCAGGAATGACAGAATCGTTGGGTTAAGTGTGTGAAAGCTGAAGAGTCCTATTTCGAATGTGATTAAGAATTGAATCATACCAGAATTTCATGTTCCTGGTCTATAGTCGGATACTTTTCAAATAGACATTTTGAGTTTGATATGCATTTGAGGAACAACATGGCCTTAAATTCCATTGACGAAAGTACAGTCTGTTTTACAGCTCAAAGTATCCAAGGTAACTGCATTCTGATGACATTACTTGTATTTCGAGTTTGGTGTGGTCTCCAAAAGCAGACTATCAAAATACGAATAAAATAGAACAAAAGCTCACAATTGTAATTGATTATTTAGGTAATTCATAGTGACGTAGGATTTCTTAATTTTCTCTTAGAGCTTCATGCTTAAATATTTTGTTTTGTGAAATGAACACTTCAAAGATCTAGCGTGGTTCCTTATTTTACAAAAGTAAATGCAATCCACGGAAATGTGTTAACTACTACTTAGAAGTAGTGTGCAAAGTTGAAATACTATGTCAGATTAGTTATAGATGTTCTAAACGGAACAAGATAAAAACAGGGTATTTAAAGCACATTGTGTTTACGAGGAGTATTAAGATGAAGTCAGAACTACATTAGATTAAAAAATTGAAGTAGAGTTTTCTTTGTATTAGCTTTCTTTATCAAAGATTCGTTTACTTAAATAATATAGACAACAGCAAAGAATTACGTGCGTGTGAGCTCAAGAAACAGCTTTACCTTCATTTTACAGCTCTACTGTTTCCGATTAAAACTACTTTATTGTATCAATTCAAAACTGCACTCAAAAGTACTGTTATGTTGTAAAATGCAAGCTTACTTTCGGCTGTTACAAAAGTCAGAATAATATAATATGCGTGTGAGAGACGCTCATTATACTATTAACAGAAGATTGAAATTCGTACAACTAAAGTTCACAACAACTTATATTACTTCCTTCCACTTGGACCTTTATTTTTAAAGTTTTTTATATAAATAATTAACAGTTGAGCTAAGAAAAGAAACGATTGTTCCAGAGGTGGAAAGGGATTGTAGTCACTGTTTTGTATATTTATTAAAAGCACCTGAAGATGGTCTACCCACCATAAAATGTCAGGAAGTACACAACACATCTTAAAACAACAGGATGCAAGCAAAATTAAAAGAGTCACTGCTACGAAACGAGTTTTTCTTTTGCATTGTGTGCGATGCGTTGACTGTTGAGAGCAACCTCTGTTGAATGGCTGCTAAAAGCTATGGTTGTCCATCAGCGGGGTTCTCACGCAAGACATCTCAAATGGGTTTATCACCGTTGACCCAACCTTTCTGCTCTTATGGATACAACAACATTTGAACTCAAGAAAAGTTAACTGTGTAGGAAGGATTATAACCTTGTTTCCTATATTTGACAATACTGTACCACTTTCTGGTATTACTTCCGTTATATGGTGAAACTGAATATCAAATTAATTTACGCCTAACAGATCCGGATATCTCCTTTGTAAATTGAGATAAGAAAACCGTTAATTTCAGCTATCTTAAATGAAACCATGATACTCCTACAATTATATCATAGATATTCATCTTCTGACGGTGACATGCGTCCCAAGCGGTTGAATCAAGATAATATATATATATATATATATATATATATATATATATATATTTGCGGTCTTTAGTCATCTGACACTCAGGCCGGGATAGGAGAGGGGAGAAGATGCGGGAAGATGTAGGGCAGGCCCTAGATGCCATCCCGGCATTTGCCTGGTGTGACAGGATAAACCTTCGAAAAAACTCAGTCAGGATGGTCGGCCGCTGGGCTTGAATCCACGACCTCCCGAATGCTACGCCAACGCTCTACCACTGAACTACGGCGGCTCGGTCTTGGAATCAAGAGATCCTCTGTTCAGTTCCCAGTGGGGGGAATAAATTGAACGTAGTAGTTCATAAAGAACTTTCAACTGCACGTCCCGTCGTCAGGGCGCCATCTTAATCCGATAGAAAGCAATGGCAAAGCACCATTCGTTTACCTTGCTGAGAAACCTTTGGATCACGATCCTGCTTCCCGGCAGAACATTAATCATCATCATAATAACGCAAAAATATCTCATTGTAAAGGTCTCTGATTCAGACATCATTCAATATACAATATTTATCAAATAGCATAGAATGTATCGTTTCGTAGAATGTAGTATTTTTCTGTAAAATATAATGTTCCGTAGAAAGCATTTAAACAGGATTTTTCCTATTGGTCATCGGACTACAACCATTTTTTTCTCTCTTTTTAAATGCTTCTATTGTCACTACCCTTGTCACTAGCACTACTGTATCTTCCAGTCATATGGGGGGGGGGGGTTAATCTTATATACGATTCCTTAATACTATTACGAGTTTTTGAAATTCCATATTGGAGACCAAAGTACTTTTGCATATTCGAGGCCAAATATCTCTGGAGTCAACAGAAAGAAAAATGGATTGATGAATAATTAAGGTCAATGATTTCAAACGTAAGGTCCAGGTTTTCCTTTTACCGTCTTTTTATTATAGCTTTTAAATCTGAAGTCAGTTTCTCTCTGCCTACTTTCATGCAAGCGTCAGTGCGCATTACATATAGATAGTAGACACATAAAACGATATATATATATATATATATATCCGCTTAAGAGTAATTATTTTATTTATTGAATTAAATTTCCGACTTGTACTGCAAGAACTCGTGTCAGGACTGAAAGACTGGCGAAAACAACACTTGCAAAAGTGCAGTGGTCACAATCTGCTTTCTTGTACGCGCCTCTGAGAGTTAAGCAAAGAAAAAAAAAAAGACTAGAAGCTTAAATTAATCTGACCAGTATTCGAAGCTATTTGAGGTATCCCTAGTCTATCGGTAGGTGCATACGTCCTGCTGGAATCTACTGTACATTCCTTTACAAATCTTAACGCATGCAGGATGGACCAGAACTAATATAGAAATGGAGAGATTGGTGTAATAGCACAGCTGCCTTATAACGTCTCTATACCTCGATCAATTTCGGATAATATAACTCTTCACCAAGAGCAAATAACACTTTAAAACAGTAAATTGTTGATAAATGATTAAAATCGCGACTTCACTTTCATTCTCAGAAACTTGATCAAAAGCGAAGAAAAAAGATTTATTTGACAGCTACATACGTAACATTTAAAGTAATATAGTCAGGAAAAAAGTATCAATCAAGTAATTTCATGACTAAACAATGACTTTTATTACAGAAGATAAATTTCATTCCGGGCATGCTCAAGAAATGTGCTTGTAAAGAATGACACACGCAAATTCATTGCACGGCGTCATGAACAATAAACTAACATGATGTGCATATTAAGTGTCCATTTCCCACCATGATATATTATGCACACCACATGATGCAGTTTAAGTATAAATGAAGAAAAGAAATATTGTAATGTTCAGTTTCATTAAATGAATAAAAACAAAAGTTGCCTACATGAAGGTGTCACATTATTCATTTATTTATTCATCATGAGAAAAAAGTGAATACGTGATACCTTCATATGCATATTTCCAACATCAATTGTAAATGTCTTTTATAATTTACAGTTTCACTTTGCCAATAAGCTGATTCCTTTTCACTTTCCTTTAGTTCTATTGGCTGTCTGACTCATTAATCACAAAAGAAGGATCGTAAGGCCCATAGCTGCTCAGTGCAGGTTATTCGGGGTACGTATTTGCTGTGCGTGTATTCAACAATTTCCGAGTCCACTTTAGTTTTCCGCATTTCCGATACCTTTAAGTTTCGTTCGTTAAAGCTAACTCACTTGAAAACCTAATAAGATTTTTTTTATATATATTGCGCAAGTGGAAACCTATAAAGATTTATATAAAGTGAGTTTCTATTCGCGAAATGCGGGTATGAATCCTAGGAACAGTTATCTGACCTGAGGTTTCTTAGTCTTTTACAGTCACCAGGTGAATACTGAGATACTAACTTGAATAACGGCCAAGGTCACTATTTCCTTCTTTTCCCAATGACTGTAGTTACTAATGAGACAATATGGTAATATAATTATTTATGAAAATCATATACACACTCTTGTATAATAGTGTGCTGTGTGAGGGCTTGGCAACCGTTTTCGAATCTGTGAAGTAGATCAAGTTGAATGTTAAATGATATGGTCTGCATGGTTTGCGAAGAGAAGTGTAGACATGATGAAAATATAGTCTTTAGATGAATCTTCAACTTGATAGTATACAGTATCTGCAAAACTTAGTACCCTGTAAAAAATATGCAGCATTTGGTAATATTTGCTGCAATAATTTTTCAACTAAGCGACTGTTAAAAATCATAATCCCGTATTTCCTTAATTTGGAACGAAACCAAAAAGACAATATTTAATATTTGGTGTAGAAGTAGTGTACATTTTATGATGATATTGCATGGGGCATATGAAATTTGAACACAGTCTTCCACATACCACAGATTGCCAATCCCTGAACTTCGTAAACCGTTGCATAACTATAGTTTGTAGTAATTTTATTTGGAACTATATATTTATAAGCAATAGGTTCGATACAAATTAAATCAATCCCCCATAAAGGGATTCGAAAATAAGAAGACCAATGTTTTGTTATGAAACAATAAATATGAACTAAACTGTGGAGGTATCCAAATTTCTAAACTGAGCCTGTATCTCTATAATCCAAATTATCTAGTGCACTAATATCGTTATACTAACCTGCCGCTCTCCAGCACAATAAGGTAACGTACCAAAATTAATGTATTTAATAATAATAATAATAATAATAATAATAATAATAATAATAATAATAGTAATGACCATGCAGACATGATAAATATACAAAATATTTTGAAATTCTAGAATATTTTGATCAACATGCTATTAGGGTTATTTAAAACATCTCTATGCTAATTTTTTGATAAAATCTTTTAAAAAAGGCAAATAGAATAGTATTTTCTACTAAAGAACTCCCAGCGAGTTATCTTGACTGAGATTTTTCAGGGACTCCTCTGTCATGCCAGGTTAATGCTGAGCTGGTAACTTCTAACTCGGCCCTGGCGGACTTCTATTCTATATCCTGTCCTCTACCGTAATCCGCCCTGAGCCTAATAAAAGTGTCTAAAGCCCTTAATAAAATTCATATTTAATTTTATAAGGCCGCATCTCTGATAAGATTTTTAAAAAAATATATTAAAATATACCAAATAACCTTTTTACGATAATCTTTCATTTTAAAATTCATTCACACACAGTGTAATGTTATACAACTCAAATCAGGGGAAACAGTTCGATTACAAACATAGTGAACGAATACATTTCACAGTGAGCAAATACAGAATTAACTCGGTTTTATTACTCTCAGGTAACAATCGGTGAACCAATCGGCCTCAAAATCTTCAATATGGATATCGGGCTTAAAATATTCAATTGACGCAAACTTCCTCTCTTTTTCCATGATTTCCGAATTAGATGAAAGTGTTTAGTGCTTTCAGGCGTAAAGTACGGAAAAGAGAGAGAGAGAGAAGAATCCGTAGTTTATAGGATCTTTATATAAATTATATTGAGAATGGTCAAAGAGCACGGAAAGCAGTAATTGATATTCAGCAAATGTATTTTTAGAAGAATATCAGTTCCTCACATAATGTATCAAAATATCTTCATTGGACGGTGTTGTTAAATTTATATCTTCTGTAGAGTATTTCTCCATTCAAGCTATAAACAAAACTATGGTAAAACTTTGGTAAACTTTAGTTGTACATGGGCCAGTCTAGTAACTTTGGACTTCGGCCCGTCACGATTTTGCCATTAGCTGTTAAGTGTTAAAATCCACACCCATGCCCCTGCCGGGACTCGAACCCGAGACCTTCGAGCCGATGGCCTACCGCCGCAGACCGCTCGGCCACCCGGCCGGCACAAAACTATGGATCCTTGGCAGTAAGTACTATGGAATATCTGTTCTAAGATTAACAGAACTGACGTATTTTTTTTGTAATAAAAAGTGAAGATTGCGGATTTGTGTAACACTCTGCACAAAGAAATACTGTATATTTCAGAGTTCTTGCGCGCTGTGAATATAATTCAGTAACATTTGGTAGTTGTAAATATTAAGCTATTATAATAATGAATTACATAACATGGTAGATATTATTACATTAACAAAACAATAGCTTGTAGTGTTGACAAATATAGGGTACATAATTTTAGATATGCACACATGTATAAATGTTTCTATTGAATTGAATTGTCATTAATGTCCTTGAATTTTAATCTATATTAAGGTCTTTAGGCATCTGAGGCACAGATCGGGATAGGATGGGGAAGAGAATTGTGGAAGGTAGACGTCCAGGGCCTATTTTGTAGGTGCCATCCCGGTATTTGTCTGGCATGACTGAGGAAATACCTCTGGGATCGGTCCCAGGACCTTCCGAAAGCTAAGTCAACGCTCTACAACTGAGCTATGGCCGGTTGCTGTGATTAATGTGCTAAACTAGTTTACGAGTTGCCAAGGACAGGACGGGAACATGTTCGGTTTCTGTGTCCGTGATCATGGGTTCAAGACTGTTGGAGGTCATTCATTGAACGGAGTAGTTCGGTGTTCACTTACCCAAAAGCAATATGTTCTGTCCTTAGAAACTCACAGTTTGTTTACAGTGTTAATAACAATTCGATCAACCCACGTATTTGATAAGATGGAGTTCGAATGCCTCACTTTAATGGATCCCAATCAGATCTGAAACCGAAAGTAAGGACACTAGAAAGAAAGTAACTTCGTTAACCACTAGGATAACCAAGAGCCCACTTAGGAGAAAAAAAATATTTAAAATGTTTTCGAACATGGAATACACAACAGGAGAAACAAAACCAGTGTTCGGGATGTTCATTCTGCCTTACTATTGTTATTGATATTTAGAAACAAAAGAATCAAGTTACAGAGACTTCATAAGTTTTATAAGCAGTGGAAAACAAGGGTCACTGAGGAAAACAAACAATTGATTGATACTCTGTACATAATTTCTTACTGATCTACTTCGAAACATTTGAGAGATGAATTCGCGTTCAGTGCAACGTTGTTTGCTGTTTCTTACGAGAGGTGACGAAAAGATATGTTAATAAAACAAAGAAATTTGTGTTCATTGTAGGAAAATGCATCTTCAGAACAGTACTGAATACAAGATATAATGAGCCAGTCAGTCACAATGCAGTTAAGAAAAATACTATGGCACTCTCGTGTTCTGGCGTTCAGTAGAATATCTGCACCTTCGAAGTATTTGTATATCACGAGTGTTAAGTTTCATTTCTCTGCTGGAGAAAGGTGACAACTAGCTTTAAATATTCTATCCGTTATACTTTTCTTCTTTATATTTGCCGGATCTATGGCAGCAGGCACATGGGAGAAATGCAGGTCACGCATTCAATCTATATAATTGGTAAGACCACACTTCTTGTCTTCCGTTGTAGAACTCTTCCCAACATCAAAACACTTGGTAACATAATAAAGAATAATGTAAGTAATACGTCAAACATAATCTTTCTAATTCCTCAAGAATTAAAAAAAAACTAATTGAAAAGATTATCCTCTGTTTCATCTCAAATAGCAAAAATATATCGGAAAAATAATTTAAAAATTAATGATAATATTTTTTTAAAGAAATTCTTTCAAGATATATCGTAAATGTATTCTAAAATAATTTTAAAAATCCTCTTGAAACTGAATATTTCAAAGCTGTTAAATTGTTCGTAGGTATTTTAATAAGTATTTCAAAATTGTTGACATAGTGTTCTGAAAGAAGGTGAAGAAGATATTTCCAAAATTATTCTAACAGATTTTCCACATAGCTGTAAATAAACTGTTCCCAATACGTTCTTGCTACAATGAATTAAACAATTAAATTGTTCGTGTGGATAAATGTCAAAAGAAAAACATGACAATCGTTTTGCCAAACCACAGTGTATTTGATATTAAATACATTTTTTGTTGCTATTTACTAAAACAAGTCATAAAATGGAATACATCCATCAAAATAAGATGGATTACAAAGTATGGACAGGGCCGCACTTACGCAAAGATAAGAAGCTCTAGCTGGGGCCCCGAGCAATTAGGTACCTCCAAAAATGAGATAAAAAGGTAAAGGTAAAATGTCTTCCTCGTTTTGTTTATGTTAGTAATTCTGCATCTAGTGCTTGTAATTAACTAAAAACTGAAATGATTGTTGGCTTGAAAGGCTAACTCACACAATCAGGAAGGGATTGATTGGTTCCGGTTTTTTCTAGCATTCGTCTGCATTCGATCTGTCTGCAATATGATTATCACTATTTGTTTGTTCCAGGATCCATTCGAATTGAATTGAATTGAATTTTTTTCAGTCCTTTAAGCAACTTTGGCTCAGGCCGAGGAGCCATTCGAGAATCACTCACATGAAAACGAATTAATTTTTGACCAAAGACGTTAGACAAATTCTGGAGAGACGTGGTTGTTTCCGAAGTAGCTACCATCTAGTTGACCCAACGGTTCAACACAATTCTGGAATATGTACTGGAATTAATCTTTTTACCTGGTTTTGAGAACAGCCTCCGCTGTTTGCATGATAGCTGTAGACGAACAAAATATTTTTTACCTAATATTGTTAGTTCATATCTGATGCAAGGGAACGAAAGAAGTAACACACACAACTTCCAACATCAGTGATGATGATCTTTAAATATGCACGCAACATATATGCTAGATCGTCAACCTGACGATCTTCACGAACAGTAGCGGCAACTATGTGGTCTGTTGATCTTTACCTTAAAGACGGCTGTGAACCGACAGCTCAGATTGACGTATTTGTTGTCGAAATATGACCGTCTTTAAACTCTTTGAAGAAGGGAAATACGGTTCATTGTGACAAAGTATCTTCCATGTAAGTCTGCTGCAATCGTTTCCGCACGGGGTTTCTTCTAACCGACACAAAATTTCAAAGCCGCATAATGTTTCTCCCATGCTGATTTTACCTTGAGTGAAAATCGTTTCCTAATATATCAATCGCCCACTGTTGCCAGCTGCATACAGCATCCCTCTTCAAATCTTCCAGAGTAGTTCATGTACAACCGTATTTCTTGTGAATTACATCTTTACTCCCCTCGAACCATCTCATAATGACTAATAAATACACGCTCCTTATTTATTGAACAACTCTTGTATTCTTTTATTGGGACACGTTTCGGACACCCAACACAAATAATTTTGGCTTAATCGTAAAAGTAAAGATGAAAGCATAGCCTGAGATTCTCCCATATGTTTCAAATAAACAACAAACAAAATGTTTCGAAAAGAAAATAACTCTTGTTCATGATGCCATGATGTGCATTGCAAATGAACAAGACGTAAAAGCGATCCTAAAATTGTGAACACCTTATGGTGCCACAGAAGAATAATAAAAACTAAGAATTGAGTTATAAAATGTTAGATTTTTTACGATCTTTAAAGTCGCTTTCGTTGAGAATACAAACTTTATGAGATATATATACAATTTTATACGTACTAATAAAACCATAAAATGAGCCACGTATAATTTGAATAATAATTATTATTATGAACCTACAAGCTGATTTAAACATACAAACAAATCACACAGTGGATTATACACAAATGTATATGGTCAATTACAATTTTAGCGTTTTCCGGCGTTCATGAACCATTACTTTATTAAATTAACACTCTATGAATTAATAAGCTCATTGGCTGCAAAGGAATAGGTAATTAATTATGCATGAGAAACTTCTGTGAAACGTTAATTTATTTGGTTTATAGTGCATTTTACCTCATCTTATAAGTGTGGTTTGTTATTGCTGGCGATTTTTGTTTCAATCTTCTTCGGATTTTGTTAGATAGCATTTAAAAAAAATATTTCTTATAGAAACGCAACTAAGAGCATTAATGCTGGTGATTTAACTTTGTATGACAAACCATGATCAATATTTTGATAGACCATGATACACTAATATTTTGCATCTAGTCATCACCACAGTTTCATAGTTCTGATTATGCGAGTATCATTTTTATCACTGACCAAGTCTTATGCGACAGTGACAATCGTTGAAAATAATGCTTTGAACTTTATTTTTATAGGCTTTGCAAGACATAAAGGCTACTGATATCAATGTCAAATCAACAAAAGTGGACTCGGAAATGTTCTTGACAATTTTTAATGTATCTGAAATGCACGACAAAAATTAGGTGATTGCTAACATCAAAATAAGAACAAAAAATTCCCATAAACATGGGCCCGATTTTGCTTCGTTTCCGAGATACAGGGTGTCCAACTTGGAAATGAATGAATTTCGTCCAATGATAAAGAATACAATATCGGTCAATAAATTAGAAGAAGCTAAATTGTATTTATGGAAAAGGATGTATCCTGAGAGAAGGTTTGTAACAAATGAAACGATGGCGTTATTTGATTGTCAGTGTTGTCAATCTGGTAAAATGTTCTATCTTTTGAAATGACACTGGACGGTAAAAATTTGAGAGGTGATTACTGACATCAAAATAAGTAAAACTGGTCCTATAAACTTGGGTCCGATTCCTCCTCTTTTTCGAGATACAATGGGTCGAAGTGCAACAGAAACAATTGTGTTAGGTTATTGACATCAAATAATCACTGGGGAGGCGGCGAGGATCCGAGTTCTGTTCCTCGTTATACTAACGAAGGTTTTCCGACGTGTTCCCCACTTCCAGGTAACTGCCGGGATGATGCTTGGAAAATCCACCCTGGTAATTATACCAGGTTGGCAACACTGTCTACCCAATAACATTAACTCTTCGCTTCTTGCATCTAATATTCTAATAAGAATTCATTTCTAACGATATAATATTTCGTGAAACATTTGTTATCTACCGACAAATATCCCTGTTCTTTACTCATGTGAGACGAATATATGGGTATCTCGAAAAAGATCGAACCCAAGTTTATAAGACCATTTTTACTTTGATGTCAGTGATCACATCCCAAATTTTTACCGTCCAGTCTCATTTGAAAAGATACATTATATACATTTGAAAAGATACATTGAAAAGATAATTATACCAGGTTGGCAACACTGTCAACCTAATAACGTCAACTTTTCATTTGTTACACGCCTTCTCTCAGGATACATTCATTTTTCACCAATACAATGTTGCTTTCGGGTATTACGTCTAATTTACTGACCGATATTGCTTTCTTTACCATTGCACGACGTTCATTGAGCTCCAAGTTGGGCGCTCTGTATCTCGGAAACGAAGCGAAATCGTACCCATGTTTATAAGAGCTTTTTTTTTAACTTTGATGGCAGCAATCACCTCTTAAATTTTGACCGTGCATTTTGGTTACATCCTGTACATATATGCCACTTTAAACGCCATACTTTACTTACAATTTGAGTAATAACTTTGAAATAATTGCTTGCCCATTCACTATTAGATGAAGAAACTTAATGATTGTTTAATGTTAAGTTATGATAGTTTAGGTAAAAAAGGTTAGGATAATTAAATTAAGGTTAGGATAGTTTAGGTTATGCTATGCTAAGCTCGTAGTTCGGCAAAGTTAGGCTATTATAGCTGAGAAAAAGTTGGGCTCAGATAATTTAGGTAAGGTTAGGTTAGGGTAATTTAGGTAAGGTTAGGTTGTATATTTTATGTAAGGTTAGGATAATTTAGGTAAAGTTAGGCTAGGATAAGGTAGTTGACAGGATCGGAATTGTCACTTCTTGTTTTTAATAGAACGTGAACGAATGAGGTTTACCAGGCTTTTCTCAGGTATTTCAACTAAGGCCATGTATAACGGTTTAAGGAGAAGCCTGAGATGAAAGAGTCTAAAATATTAATAAAAGAAAAGTTTGTAGAAGCAAATGGGGTGAGGAAAGTGACTAGGTTAGATAAAAGGTAAAATGGAAATTTCTAAGAACGGAAGAATTCTAAAGTTGCATTGATTATGATGGTGATGGTCATCGAGAATGCATACATGCATCTAGAAGACTTTCTCAACAATCTGGAGAGTTCGTTTAAAATGTTTAAGTGCTGGTTGGTGAAAGTCAGTTGAAACTGATGAAAACACTGAATATTTGTACTAAATTACTTCTCACTTAGAGCTAAATGTCTTTAGAAAGACAAGTTCTCATACATTAATTAATTCGAATGTGCAATGAGTGATATAGCAAAGTGCACATTGATGAACAATAAACTAACACATTTATCGAAATAATAAACTACATGATATGGTTATATCAGCTCATTTACGGAGTACGTTGACCAGGCATTTTATTTTAATAACAAATTTTTCTAATTTGCAATCAGTGCTTTCGTCAGGAGCACAAGATACTTTCATACACATGCGTACAAACATACACACAGAGAGAGAGTTAACCATGCCTGTCGTTACGCATTCACTGCTGCATATAACTACTAAACGTGTATGTAAATGGTCTTAAATGCGAAAAACGAAGATAATTTACTTCCTTGCTAATTAATTTGCATTTGTTGCGTTTAAAACGTACTTGAAGGAAGTTCATATTACTATAATTACAGCGAAAATAAAGACTCTTTCAGTGTAAATAAATATATATAAATCTTCCTTTTTAAAATTGTGATACGTTAAAATAGCCTTAAGTTATTGCCAATAATGAGGTTAAAACAATTAAATGAAGAAAATAATCTTCTTTTTTTACTTTATTGTATGTCAACATCTCATTCTATCCATTATGTTCTATACTAATCGTAATTTCTCGTGATGTTTGACCCATGTTCAATCTTTTGACAATTCAAATTAAATTTGAAGGAGCGTTTGGCTGCGTTTAAATGGAATCTTCAAGTTCTACGTCAGTTCCTCTTCGTTGTCAAGGCAACGAGCGTGCTTCGTAATGGCGTAGCTATACGTTTATGTAACATCTCAAATACATTTTTATGGGAAAGAGTAATTGAAAACCAATGAACATTTTTCTGCACTGAAAGTGATATTCCTTTGGACGATTTAAACTAGTAGGTTAATTTTTCTCTGCCATGATTGGTTGGAAATTGTAACTTTCAAGATTTAAGGTTCATTACAGCACCTAACTTACTTTAATACTTTAATTCTGTTTCATACTTTAACATGCACGAAAAATTCCGGTAGTAATGTGGAAAATGCATGAACATTTGCTTGTTTATTTATTTATTTATTTATTCAAAACATAACACAACAGGCAATATGCCTAATTACAGTGCTTGCGTGTACATCATAGTAATTACAAGATACAAGAAACAATCATATTACTTCACCTGCAGTTCTTTTAAATTCTTTGTAAGTCATTCCAAATATATCTACATTAACTTTAGGTTCAATTTTGTTGTAGAAAGCACTCATTCTCCAAATTGGGGATTTATATAGAATTTCAGTCCTTTGCTTTTTGCAATAGAATGTCCCATTATTACCTAATCTAGTTTTAGTGTTCGGAACTTGAATAAAAATTTTCGGAATTAAATCAATACAATCAATTTGATTGTGTATTAATTTGTACAGAAATATTAAATCATTTAAATGCCTTCTTCGTTCCAAAGTTTGTATATTAAAATTGCTCACTAATTCCCTGTATGATATGTATGCAGGATATAATGTGGTTTTTCTATACATTAGTAATTTCAAAAATTTACACTGGATTTTCCCTATTGCTTTAACATATTTCTGAGTGTTCGGAGTCCATATAATACAGGAGTATTCTAGTTGTGATCTCACGTAAGAGTAATACAATTTTAGAAGTGTTGAGTCAAGATGGAGATCCTTGCTAGAACGATAAATATACCCAAGATTCCTATACGCATTGTTAGTGATCATTTCAATGTGACGCCCGAAGTTTAATTTTGGATCGAAAACAACTCCAAGATCTTTAACAGTTTCAGGTTTCGATACATTTACTCCATCAATCGAGTACTTGTACTCAACATACTTTTCTTTCCTTGTAAAAGATATGGAATTGCACTTTTTTGTATTAATTACAAATTTATTCCTGTCGCACCACTCTTTGACATTATCTAAGTCCTTTTGTAGTTTCAGAGCATTACCATATTGGCTTCAGATATGAATCATTCCATGTGTCAAAGTGAGACCATGTTACAATGACCCTTTTCTATTTGAACGAAATTTTATGAGGTTGTTACCGATCAGATTTGAAGTGTAACTACGAAGTATTTTTGTCCTAGGTCTTTTATTTCCGGATCTTCTGTGATGAAAATTTTCATTTTTTAAGGAACTATTTATTAGCTTTTATTTAAACACTGATGTCTCCAAAAGTAGAAAGCACCCTAAAATTTCGCTGCAAATAAAATAGTTCTCCTAAAATAGTACATGAACAATTAAAAAAAAAACTTTTTTTTAATTGTGAAGGAGTACAACAAAAGCTTTTGCTTTGGCGATTTGTTTGTTAATGTATCGCAAGATGAATAATTTAAATGAAGGACCCGTCCGGTATAAACTATGTATTTACTTACATGCTGAAAGTTAAAACAAGTAAACTTTAGAGGACGTTTCTTCCTTATTCTAAATATTTTCATCAGCAAACTTCAACCTAGATATAACACCGAAGTGAATTCTCAAAGCTTCACACGATCTGTCATTTTCGAACAGCCGGGGATGACTTACCACAAATGTGTGCAATTGTAAATTTGTGTTCCTATTTTTATCTTTTAATTTATTTTTGCATTACAGTATCTAGTAACATTAAACTGTATATGCCCTTTTTATTTGGAGATATACATATATATTGAAGGTGAACAAAAATAAATAAATAAATGTCGAAAAAACATTAACGCTACACTTTGAAGTTTTTTCAAAATTTCAAAATTTTCTTAATTAAAAATATTTTCTAAATTTGTTCCTGTATGAGAATTACTTGATCTCCCTTGTTTACATTGAAGATTCACGAAACTCTCTAGCTCTCTTTCTCTCGCAGATGTCGACGTTTGCACAGATTTTAAGAAATGTTGAAAGTTTCCATCAGTATATCCCGCAACTAAAAATCAACGAAGAAAAATGCTTCGTAGCTATACTTAATTTTTTACCTAACACTCGACAAAGTCTCGTTTAAATGCAAAGTGTCATGGCAAATTACATGTATTTTTGTGCGTGTATGTTTGTGTTCATGTGAAATGAGTCCATATACACTTCGTTAAGAATGTAATTCTCTAAAACTCTTTCAGACTTGTTGTTAACTCCAGCATCCCTTTATTGGTGTTTCTATGTGCAATAAATTTGTTTTCCTCTCTTTGCCATGGTTCACAATTCAAGCAGAAAACCTTGTCTACTCTCAAAACTTGTATAAATATATATAGACATGTATGTATTCGGTAAAGGTAATAAAGAACTGGAATACTTAGCGTGCGAAAAGTACAACAGAAAGTGTTACGGCAATCGGATTTTAGTGAGGATAACTTGAAAAGATCACCCCCTTTGAATTTTGATTCGTTTTGCATTAAAAAGCTGGATTAAACTCGTTCTGCTTCAAAATTTGCTTAGATCCCACTTTGCATCAAAAGCTGGAAGAGCGAGTTTTGTATTCACCAGTCCTTAATTCACTTATGGGCAGTATATTTTCGAAACCATTATTCCTCTGTAATGAATTCACTTGGATGATTTGACAATCTGAAATAATAACAATAATCTTCGATTTAACTGAAGAAATATATGGCAGAACTGTTTGCGAAGTGGCAAAACATAGAAATAAAATGCGTGGAAGCAAAAATATATTAAGCATACAAATTAGGTTGTTTTTGCATTCTTTTCTGAGATCTTAAACAACTTTTAATGTGAAACAAGTTTTATCCAGCTTTTGATACAAAACGACTTTTATTGAACTTTTGAAACAAAACAAGTTTAAAATAACTTAAAATAAATAACTTGTATCTTACTTTTCGTTCGAAATAAGTTACACTCGAATGTCAATTTCAAATAATTTAAAGACAAATTATAAATGCAATCATTAAATTCATTCAATGAAGACTAAATTTATATTTTGGAAGATGATACGGACATTTTCTCAACCGTACGTTTGTTGATACGAAAAAAACAAGTTTGCAATACTCACTTCAACAGTTTTCATGGGCGGTATAATACAGTGTTATTACATTCAAATTGTGAGAACACTGTTTTAATCTAGAGCTACAAAGCGATTTCTGTGTCCCTGATATTTGATAGTCACAAGATCTGAAACGGAAAGTTACGGTAACTGACTTTAGCAAAATCCTCTGTTTAACCATAAGAAAGCGAAAATAAATTTTTACGGTATGAACAATTAGTGTCTGAGTTATTATGCTACAAGTACATTTCAGCATCAAACTCCATAATTAAAAGTAATCGTATGAAAGATAATCATGAGAACCATGAATTAAGGATAGATAATGGCAGAAATTTAACCTCATCTCTGGTCAAACGGTTTCTTCCGTTGTCTCCTCTATAATCATATGATCAGCTGTTCAACTGTTTTGTTTTCCTTTTTCTTCTTTTAGCAATTTTAAATCCCATACGTGCTTTCATTACATCGGAAAAAAATCTGCTAAAACTGCTCATTCATTTATTCATACATTTACACAAGGAAACCAAAAGACATGTTGACTGAATTACTAGACCTCCAAGGAAATGTTTCGTATCGCAAATTGACGCGTAATGGTGATGACGTGTTTGAATGAATGTAATGATCTGAGTCTTCTAATAATATTTACATTTCCTTTAGGGTACCGCTTTTGCTTTCGGCGTGTTTTCAGTCCGTCTGTTGGACTAAATTTTAGGTGGTACCTGCGCGCGATCAAGTTGTTTTAAAGTCTACCCAAGTAGAGAATTCGAATTCTACAATCAAATCTTACGCACGTCATGCCGGCCGGGTGGCCGTGCGATCTACGGCGGTAGGCCAACGGCTCGAAGGTCCCGGGTTCGAGTTGCGGCAGGGGCATGGGTGTGGATTTTCATAGCTAAGGGGCGAAATCGTGACGGGCCGAAGTTCAAAGTTACTAGACTGGCCCATATAAAAATAAAATTTACCAAGTTTTTACGTACGTCATTCTTCAAAATGCTAAAACGGAGTCTTTATCGAACCTTCACCATAGTAATGCATGCTCACTTGTTGTTTTGTGCAAATTGTCCATAAAGTCAGTCTCGAAACGAATGGAAATATTACATGAGAAAATACTGGAACGCGCATTGCATCATTTTCAGGGCTAACTTTTTGGCTTAAAGAATTCACCTTTTGATCCTCCCTCCCGGAGAATAGGAAAAAGCAAATAAAAAAAATCAAATTGCGAAGGAAGTCGCATAATACGTCATCTAGAAAGTTTTTATGAAAGGAAAAGCAGCTCCGGGATCGATATGTTTGCTCCTGTTCAAAATGGAGAGAGAGGTCAAATTTCGAAAATGACTATATATAGGTGATAGATTAGATTAAGGTAAAGCCGGGAGAGTTTGCGCTGTAGGAGAGATTGCCCAGATCCTGGAAAGACGGGAAGAAATTCGACTGACGTGTTCCGAGTCAAGGACAAGTGAATACGTTATTGACAGACTCGTCAGTTAAATTTCTGTGTTGATAGAATGTGGTCGCTAAAACTTATTATCATTTCTGTGCATTTACGACACAAGTGAATTGCTTGACTTTTCATAAGTGTTGTGTATATTTTCAAAGGAAATATTTTAATGTTAAATAATTATAAACCAAGGTGTACCTGAGCTAGTTCTTTGCCAGAACTCGTGTTATACGCTCTGGATAATGGCAGCTAAGCCATGTGGTGCGTAATCGGGCGTCCTCCCGAATTAAGATAGTTGGGTCAAGCGTCAAGTAGGAGAGTTTGTGCAGTACATTTATTTAATGAAATTAGAGGAGAGATTGCGCAAAATTATGTATAAATCGTGGTTAGATTTTGGTGTCATTTTTTTTATTCTGGTGTTGCATTGTTTCATGTCCTGAACATTAGGAAATAACGAATTTTAAGTTAACTTTGAAGGAAAATTTCCCCGCAGAAACCCGTTCACGTTTCGAAACACTGATGACTTAGCTATTTACTAGTTGACGGAGGAATGCACTATGAAAAGAGCATAAAATTATTTTTCTCTGTTCATTTACGGTTTTACTAGTAAAGTTTATGTAAACACTGCGAAGAGTAAAAAAATGTAACATTTAATACGAATATCCAGGCTGCTTTAGCTAATAACTGCTTATAATATAACAGTTTATAATGTTTTGGATAATAACAAGTATAGTTTCTATTCGGTTCGTCTCTCCTACGTACCCTAGTATGAGAGAGATCGCAAATTAAGAGTTTTTAAAAAAAATCATTATCATTAAGCATGCTATGACATATCATAGATTCATAGCATGTAATTTTGTGTTAGATACTAAAGAATATATTGTGAAACATTTTTTTAGACGTTTCCATACAAAATAGAATTTTAGTGAATTTTTCTTGAATCTCTCCCGACTTTTCCAATTAGATCATACTTAATTGATTTATTAGTTAATCATTAACTAAATTGGAAATGTTTTAAAAAGATAATTTGGTATATATAAATTTAAGAAAATGTATCGTAATGTTTCCTTGCGGGATGCGCCTTAATTGCCTCCGCAACGCTCAGTTCATCTGAGTCTGGCGCCGTCACTCAATAGTTTGTTATTTGGTAGGTAGAGCAATAAAGGATCGACGTTTGGATTTTCTTATTTTACTAAAAAAATACAAAGTCAATAAGTTAATAAAAAAAGTATCCCATACGAAACTATGGAGAATTAAATTTGAGGTACAAAGTATCTCAGTTACTTTCTCTATAAAAGTTTCCTGGATTGTAGCTGACGTTGGCCCAGGTAATGGAGTGTTACCTGGCAGAGAAACAAAGCTCTCAGCCCCGTAGCAGGTTGGAGCTATAGTGGTGTTTGGTAAGTCCAATCCCGTGGCAGATCTAGACTTAGGGATTTTGCCTATCTCGTAGCAGATAAGGCGGTTTAAGTTAGGATGGCCTACCCCGTAGCAGGTACGACCAAGGTGAGGAAAGACGAGGAGGAGTGTTGACTATTCCCGTGGCAGAATAGTGCCTCTCGTCTTTTATACCAGAGCCTTTGTGTCCCAGGTACGCTGAATCTGCACTTCTAGACGTTGTCTGCATTGTCGGCTGTCTTCGGTCCCTGTTGTCAGCTTCCTCTGTTTTCCATTATTTGTTTACACGCGTTTTTACGCATACTACGTTGCATAATTCACGTCACTTTACAATATACGCGAAACATAGCAAATGTTTACGCAAAATGTATAGCTAGTGCTCCTGAGGAAAGACACTTATCTGCAAGGAACCGATCTGTCTTTGCATTCACCTGACAGATCGGCAGTAAAGAGGCCGTTTCACCTGCATAGAAATAAAGTTTCTTTTAAACAATTATTTACAGAATTTAAATTCATTAATCTGCTGTAAATGATAGCCGACATAACTACTCAACAGGTGTCTTTAGACAAAATACTGTAGTTAACGGAATGATTGATAATAGAACACTTCGGTAATTTATAGAGAGAAAAAATATATGTTCCGAAACGTTTCCTGTGTTTTTTTACAATAAAGTTAAGTGTAAAAACCTGTTTTAATTAAAGAAAAATATATGAGAAAAAATGTTAATTTAGCTCGTAAGAAAACACTTTTTTCAAGTTTTAAAAATTATCTTTAAAACATTTCATCTGTGTGCGTATAAAGAAAGACTGGTGTTCTGCCCGCAGGCAGTTCTACACATATAATCCGGAAGGTTCGTGACCAAGATGAATTGATGTCATTTGTTATTAACTTCTATCGGATGGAGGTAATATCTTGAGGATATAGGTATAAGTAGATTCCGAACCACCACGTCCAATGTTCACCAGACAGAATCCAACTCGGGAAAAACTGACAAGGCAAACAAGTCAAGGATGCTTTTTTTTTTTAACAAAAAGCTTAAATTAAACTGAATTTTTAGTTTTTTCCATTTCCTCTTTTGCAGGTTGTGGCGGCTGATAGGCGTCATATCTCCGTTTAGGCCTGAGAGTCATGTCGTCTTTTAGAATTACAAATTAAATGTATTAAATACATGCGTATGTTACAGTACGTTGATCACAAAGACTGGACTGTTCTCTTTCTTGTTACGTAAGAATATTTCTTTAAGTGATCTACTTTTTCTATATCTTTCATCGGACCTGTCTCCAATTAAAATGGATTCTTTTTACAAATACGTTGCATACTTATTTAGAATACGATTCGGTTCTACTGCCATTGTAAGACATCTTCCACAATTAAAAAAAAATCAAGAGGTTTGTTGGGCAGAGAAACATGTCCTTTACAATAAAAACTTCATAGGACGAAACCCATTAAAGAAAACCAAGTGATCATTCAAGCGTAAATTCACATTATACAAATCCAATTAATACACCAGTTGGTACTTTTTTGATGTGTATATCGTTAACATCAATGATAGCTGAAAGAAATAAAGAAACGCAACATCCTAACTCAAACAATCGTAAAAACTTCATATATAATTCGTTTTCTTTTTCTTTCGGCCAAAGATTACACCTCTTTCGTAATAGGATGAAACTTGCATTCAATGTTTCATTTGTACTTTTTTTTACTTTGGTGAAAAGAATAAAAAGCTTGCTCAACGAGCTTCTTGTATGCAGTTTAATGTGCCAACATGAAGATCGAAGAGATATATGCTTTCTATTAAAGTGTTCCGTTTTTCTTTACTTAAAATTTTCTGTCTTTCTTTATTTCGCGTTCATTCCTTCTAATAAATTTGGTTGTGTTACATGTAATTTTTAGGTCTCTTAAAATCAACTCTGCTTAGAATGAGATTTGAACAAAATTAACACAAAATCTATAAGGTTTAAGACCTCTGCAGCATTAAATTTTGCTAGTCATAGTCCGGTCCTTACTCTTCGTATTATGTTATATGCAACATGGACTCTACGCAACAGTCGAGGATGATTGGACGCCTACAAAGTGTGGAATTAAAGAAAAATGAAACAATCTGCTGATACAGAAAATGTGTAATGAGGAAATGCCGAAGAAAGTTGGTGAGAGACGAACAATACTGGAGCGAAGAAAGAAGAGAAAAGGAAACAGATTAGGACATTGACTGCGCTGAATTTGTATAGGCCTACTACTGTCAACCGCTCACATCTGTAGACGCGAGAGCGGAGTCGCAACTTAATGAGGGGTAGGAAGACAGTATTCAGTATCCAATAGGATTTTTTTTTAGTATCTGGGGACCAGGTTGCCAGTAGCATTTAATGAAAAGTAAGACAGTATCGCTGAGCTTTCTATCTCGTTATTTCTATCTCGCTTTCAAGCTCAGTAATACTTATGAGAAGTGATGGTATATGCATTTAATTTTATATGAATTTTTCTGTATATTCATTTAACTGTCACAATTCTGTTGTTATTTATTGATATTTTAGTAACATTTCAAATCGTCAAAATTAATCTAAGCAGTATCTGCTTATTCTATGACGAGCGCTAAGGATGAAGGTCCCGGTAATCGTACCTGCAAAACCTAGAAAAAGAAGAGTTACCTCTTTTACACAAACGTAATTCAATCGCTCTGTAATCCAGACACTCTTCTGTCGGAAAATGGGATCTTCCGTTCTAATTAGTCTCATATGCAAAATTTGGGATGTTACCTGTGATGCGAGGTGCAACCTCCGTGCCAATCACTCCACCTTAAATGCAAAACACTGGAATGTGACAATGAGTTATAGCTTCAGGCAAGTCCACAATCAGAAATATATATACTTATATAAAACCTATTGCCAATATATCACCCATATCAAATTCAGATATATGATATTATATGAATCTGTTTCCGGCTTTTAGGCATCTGTGCCTCAGGCCGGGATACTTCAGGGGAAACATGAGGGAAGGAATCGACCAGGTCCTAAGTTGAATGTACTATCCCGGCATTTGAATGGTATTAGAGGAAAGCCCGGGAAGAACAGTCAGTATAATGGCCAGCTGGTATCGAACCCAGGGCTTCCAGAATGAGAATCCAACACTCTAGCAACTGAGGTCTAGGCCGCATGGTTATGATGAGGCAGGCATTGACATTGTGGCATTTAACGCTGACACGTCGCAATCAAAGCAAACTGAATACTAAAAGTAGTAAGAAAAAAATATATAGAACAATTTTTAAATACATTCTTTTCTTAAACAATTCGTACTAAAAATTAAAAAAATAATTTTGTTTATGCACGACTAAAAAGAACAGCATGAGGCGCGCCAATTGAAGAATTTATAAAGTGACTGTATATGAGAGTGCGCCCCGTCAATAATGAACTCTCGATAAACACTAACGCTGCTGGTAACGCTGCCCGCTGAAAGTCGCTGATGGCTTGGAAACTTCCCACTGCACACTGCGGACTAGCCAAGACCCCTCTCACAGGTCTACAGATGTGAGCAGTATGCTGGGCGTAAAAGAGGAAGAAGAAAAAATTAAAAAAAATACATTAGGAGGTCAGGAAGGTGAGGTTAGATAAAGTTAAACTAATAAATTTCAGGTTAACTGAAATTAGGTTAGTTACATCCAAAAATTCTACATAATTTGTAGATTTATTTTAAAATTAAAATAATGCATTACGAAGTGGAGAAGCTTGGGTAAGGTGAACCTATAGTGGTTTGCCATTGCCTTCCATCAGATGAAGGTGACGTCCGAAGAACATGGCCTACAGTTTAGTGTGGGCTCGGAACCACTTGTGTCTCCAACGAATATTGAACCTAGAACCCCTTGATTATAAGGCAGCGAGCGTTACCACTCACCAACAGGGAATAACAGCCACAGCTTTTGGTAAATTTTTCCAAATTGGGGTTCTTTTTGGATGCAGGTTTGTAAATCCATGGTCCTTGAGCAACTTAAACTGATGGTGATTGGCTGAAATGAGGTCCTAAGGACGGGAGTTATACTTTAAAGTGGATTCGAACCCGGGCCCCCTTGATTCTAAAGCGGCAAGAAAAATCACGCATCAACAAGGGACCTTATATTCTGGAAAAGTATTTTGGAAATAAAGGAAATAAGTTATTCTTTATTTCCACGAACAAAGACTACATCTGAGCGTGCAGAAATCGGCAATGAAATCCGCGTACTTACTCGAGTGAAAAAAAGGTAATTTACAAGATGTACATAGCTGTTGCTCCAAATTTAAGCTTGAACGAGCGCCCATGAAATGAATAGAAGTTATAACAAAAATCGTCTTTTGAATGTGCGTACAATAAGTGCCATATAACTGAAGACAGAGAATCTCGAACAAAAGGAATCTGGAACAGCGCATGTTTTAAAAGTATGTGTATATGTGGGAAAAAAATCTTTACAATTTCATGATTAATCATGCTACATATGACATGTTCTTTACTTCTAATGTTTCCGGATGCTGTGCAGGCTGTATGAACACAACCTTCGTTCTCGCAGAGGACAAGTACACTGTTATTATTACATGCTCTGACATGCAATATATATTTCTCATTTGTGTCAAGCACGTGCGTTTGCTCAAGATTTAGGGAGTAAGATTTACATTTTTTTTCTCTCTTAAGGGAATCCTGGTTCTTTCAGTATATAGAACATTGCAGGTCTGACTTCTAACCTCTATTGACAGAGAGACTTTAGAATTTTGAGTCTATATTGTATTCGTGTAATACTTAAAAGAAACGGAAAATGAATTGTGAAAATGGAATAAAGTCAAAATTGCTAGGCTGTAAAGAAATTTCACTTCTTTGGCACTTTTGTATAAACAATACTCTTAGTTCAGGGCTGAAATATCTTGGGTTTAATTTACACTTATTTATGGCATTTATACATCTCTGATCGGAATAGGGTAGGGGACAAGATGGGGAAGATACCGGCCAGGTTCTTACTTACGGAACCGTCCCTAGATTTGCGTATTCGTATAGAAATTCTTTACTTACATGAGTTCATTTTAATCTTCGTGGGTCAGTTGGAATTGAATGCAGCGCGCTGACCTAGTGACTCAGATTTTTGTAAGGATTATGACTTAATTATATCATGTTAATGCTGGAGTGGTACCTTCAAATTAGACCCTGGTTCATACTCTCTACTACTCTTTCCTGGTCTAAGCCAAAGCTGCCTAAAAGTTAAAAAATAAACTTCAATTCATAGTTTACTTATATAAAACCATAGTCTATCCCTGAAGCTAGTTGAGTTTCATCCTCGCGCTCTAAAAACTTTATATCATGCTTTCTAGATATACGAGTTAAAGGCCCTGTTGCACTGTCGAGTTTGCTGATCACCTTGCTCGACGAGTGTGTCCCTGAGCAAGCTTGACGGATTTGTTTGCTATTACACTATTAATGAAGCTCGGACGAGTAAAGTGATCAGCTACCTCAACAGTGTAATAGCGCCCTAAAAAGGTGAGTTTTCTACCAGTGTATAATAGAGGCATTTAAAAGGAAGGAATATATATTATATATATATATTTGTCTGATGAACAAAGAATAAAAAATCATTAAATGTTTTGTTTCGGAATATTGTATCGTATTATTGTAGCGGAAAGATAAACCTTACGCAGAAATGATGAATAAGAAACGGATATGTGGACTCGAAGAAGAATGAATATAAGGATGTGAGTCCGATAGGGAGGGTAAGAATCAGAAAAAGAGCCACAAGAATTTAAGACGAGGATACCAGCAAAGCAACCAATAGAATGTTTTGAAGTTAAGGAGGTTTTATAATAACAGGGTGTAATAATGAATGAGGGCAGAAACGATTATTCACAATATTTATAGAGTACGTAAGTATCATGCAAAACTATCAAATTTAATATATTATAGGCTATCTCAATTTTGACTCAAATGTGGCTTTTTCTGAATGTTATTTCTCTGACTGGTTTCTGAGTAGAAAATCGAAAGAATTGTTAGAGGGTACTGAGGAAGAGAAATAAGGCGGGTGCAATTTGTTCGTTACACTGTAAAAAATGCACAATTTACGGACGGCACCTTTCTGGATACGGGGAAGCTGTTCTGTTTATCATGTCTATCTGTCTGTCTCTACTAACTGAACATTTTTTTTCCTTTGTGTACTTCCTCCTGGAAGGAAGTAAACAAGGATAGTGCCCGGGTCACCTCGATGATTAATTATTTCATTAACCAAGTGCACGTTAAAAAAAATATTGTCGCTCTTCTCGTTGTACATTGAAGAAGTTTGATCCCAAAACTGAAGAAGCGAAAGTTTGTTAGGGTAAATTTTTAAACCATAAGATGTGTGCAACAAATGTTTAAAAAGTAATTTTGAGTGCTCAAGAACCGTTCAAGATATACTTACAGAATATCACTACACGTTTGGCACACTTCTTCTTCACTTTACTTACATTTATTGCGCACAAAGCTAAGAGAAATTCTTTTAAAAATGTGTCATATAATTTTTAAGAAAGTGACAAAGGTTGGAGAAAGCTAAATTTGACTTTGCCCTCATCGGCATAACACCATAATGATACTCATGAATTATCTCGTCTAAGTATACTAATTCACTGTCATGTATTTTTATTGTTGTGTACTACCACTTATCAATAATATTGATATACCTAATAATCCTCCGGTACATGAGTGTTTTTTTCTAATCCCGTTAGAATCAAAGGATTCTAGGTGAGGACACACTGAGCGTTACGGTTCGGAGTCACTTTAAACTGTAGGTTCCGTCCTTAAGACACCTTTACATGGTTTGAGGAAACTGAAAAGCATAATCGGTTCACCTTTACCAAAGGCATTTTTGGGTTATCAACCTGCCTAAGGGAACCGCAATCCTCAACATACGGTAATCATCATTCCGGGTGAGAAACTTTGAAATTAAGGATTTCTACTTTACTCGAACTGCACGTACACTTTATCGAACAGATTTTCATTCTCAGAGTTTATGGTCTGTTTCACGACATAGTTGGTAAGAAACTTGTAATCCTGTTCTTCGCCAGTTTGTCCGCCAGGTAAAAAGAAAACAATTGCTTACTAATATTATCTGTTTTAACAGGTTCCGTATCATCATTTAAATTACGAATTTCTCAAATTGCGAAGGGTTTATCTTTCAATGGAGAAGAGAAGACCGATCAGAATGCTAAAGTACATGCTTGTTTATGTTCTTAATAACGGTTTAATCAAATAAAAACATTGTTTGCAACGTAATTGTTTAAATATTTTTACATGTTGGAATTCGATATGCTTCCCTTTTGTTTTATACCGAGAGGTCGTAACTCTATTCTTAGATAGCTGGCTTCGCATTTGTAAGGTTTTCGGTTCTCGCCTAGCGGTCTACTATCGGATCTAAGGATTTCCAGGGTATTTCCTTAGTTACAGCAATCTAAAACCGTGATGGTACCTTCAAACTGGGCCCTGATCAACGTTGCCCTCCCACACCCCTCTTTCATTTATGCCACTTTTAAATTGAACTTAGTCTTATAAGTCATTAAATCCAACAAAACAAAAAAGTAATGAAAAATATCGAGGTGATATAGGTACATATTTCTCTAAACATAAGATTGTTACTGCTTCTAATAATTGTTACTGAGCGTCAGGAGTGCTCTTTCTGTTTATCAGGAGTAAAAGCTAACACCTCAATGGTAATAATTACAATGATAATATGCCTCTAAGACTACTAAGATAATTTCAATTAACTTCTGAAAACACTTCTTGTTCTCCTGAAAAAATAAATGAAATATTGGACATATCACCTATTTACACGGACAATAGGACTCATGAACGGCCATCATAAATATCCATCTTTTTTCTCTAAGGTGTGCAAAAGCAAAGTTTGGTTGTACAAAAACGACGATTTTTATTTCATCTGCCTTAATAATTAATACTCTCTCTCTCTCTGATCTTTATACATGTTTTTTTTTTTCAAGCTCTGTAACGTAACATATCAGGAACAGAACGATTAATGATTGAGAAACTTGATATATTGAATGCAGTTTCTAAAGTTGTAAATCTCGGAAATCTGTTTCGATTAAAATTTTATCAGTTTTTCACTGAATAAGTTTGTACCTTCTCCTATGATCAAACAGTACTTGCATTTCTAGAAAACCAAAATACAGAATAAATGTTCGAAAAAAAATTGTATTAAGAGATATTATAAAGCACACCATCCTGATTTGAGATTTTCGTTCAAAATATGATTGAAGGTTTTTCTTTACAAAAGCAGCAGTAGTCAGTTCTGTAAGACCCACGGTGGCTCAATGGAGTTCTCACCTGTGGTGCTAGGTGTCGTCGGTTCGATACCTGCTCATGCCGTGTGAACTTTGTGGTGGACAAACACCGTGTGAATATAAGTCTTTCACGAGATTCTCCCGTTTCCTCCCACTTTCTTAATTCCACCAATTCATCCATTCGACCTGAGCCAAATATAAAAATTGAATTCAAAATTCAAATTCAATTCTGTAATTTTTCATGAGAGCAAGAGAAAACTTTCAAAGTTCACAATTTTGGCTGAAATGCACTACATTTCTGATATAGTCTGCACACACAATACATGTCTGAATATATTATATCAAAAACATAGCGAGTTTTAGCCAAAATTTGGAGTTTGGAAGGTTTTATTTCTTGGTTTCATGAAAATGTATAGAATTTACTACTGTTGTTTTTTGTAAAAAAAAAAAAAAAATCTTCAATTATATAGGAACTTTTTTTAACCGTATAGATAAAGAAGCTCCAAGTGAACAATAGGCTTATAGGAAAGAAAGCCTTTGCTAGATTTGTTTCTCAAAATACTTAAATACTTTTCACCTTCCTACAAACGGGATTCCCGCCAATTTACTCAAATTCAAATGCTTCTACTCTCAAAATTATCTCATTACTCAGAGATATGATTAGTTAAAGAAGTGAAAAGAAGTTGTCTTTAATTAAAAAAAAAAAGAAGACCCGACGGCTTGTTAATCCATATAAAGTCCTTCCTGCCAGAGGATGCCACTAGGTCTATGTAACGAGGTCCCATCGCTCCTGCTTACCGGAGTCCGCTACTTTCTAATTCAAATGTCTCTTCTGTTTTGATCATGATGTTAGGTAAAAATCGAAATTCAGGACCCCAGCGAGGATCGAATCCCCCCGAAATGAGAGCGTTAACCACTTGGTTAAGCAGGTAGAACTATTTTATATATAGGTCTAAGTGTGTCTAATTGATAACTCAGGATATCGTTTTATTTGTCTAGTGTAATTTCTATATTTCTTGCGAATAAAGCTTAACGTACTAAAATATAATTTTAAAAATGCCCCAAAGTTTCTATTGCCCCAATCTGTTCCATACAGCAACCAAGCCCCTATTTACTTAGGACCATAGATGTCGTATCGAGGATAAGGTACGAAGGTTCGAATCATCCTGGCAAGCAACCTGACTGAGTTTTCTCAGAGTATTCCCCAGTTTCACTAGGCACCACATACCAAAATGGTTTCTCGATAAAGGCCCTCGTTGCTATAAGCAATCCCTTTACCCAGAGGAGTGATCGTCGGTGGATGTCATCCCTCACACTTGTAACGAGTTTAGACCTTAGATGCGAGTGAATGCGCGGAAATATTAATTAAATTAATAATCAAATATAACAGACGTAATGTAGTATAATTTGCCTATCGACGCTCACAAACGCACACAAGGAAAGGTTTGGTTTTATGACGCAGAAGAGAATTTATAAAATATAATTTTCAGCGTTTTATGGTTGGAATAGAAGAAAATAAACTTGAACACGAAAGCACCCATTCGAACTATTTGTCCTTACTCTACAGCGTAAAAAATTGAACCGCTTGCTTGAAATATATCAGGCAAGTTGGCTGAAAGAAATTGCAAGTAAGGCAACAGACGCAAACCAGAAATTTTATATTTGTTTCCAAAGGTACTCAAAAGGATAACTAGCTAAAATCTAACGACTATAATTTATGTTTAAAAAAAAAAAAAAAAAACCATCGTAAACTCTGTACCGGCTGAAAATAATCTAACAAATGAGATATTTACATTCTTAGTTAATATAAGAATGAAACATGACAGTTTGGAAGTAGATCAATGGTCTTATTCTGTGGTTGGATTTCGAGCCGAACGAATTCGTTACTACACATGCTCAAATCCATTTACCAGACACGTTAAGACGTCAGATGCAGATTCTAACAGTGTACATTTTAACTTGTATTAGCCTTCAATGACAAGTAGCTTGAAGCTCTGTACCCACAATGTCAATTAGAAGTGTAGCGTGCAACTATCGGGGATCAAACACGAGACTAGTTCGTTGCAACTCAGCAAACAAGTTCACTCCGTCAAGGTTCTTACTTAAAGGTGGGAATAGCGTGAGTAGAACTCATTATTCATAAAATATATTTACATGTCATTTTTTAATTTTGAACAGAACAGGACGTAATAGAAATATAAATTTTATATAATTTGTACTTACTAAGAACGCTAAGTATACAATGTTGTTCCTCATAGTTGTCCGATGTTAAGCACCGGTTAGTAAGTGTAAGATGCTCGGCTAACTAACACACACAAAACAACAAAACGTTTAAGAACGAAACGAACAAGCGAAGCACGTGGATGAATATCTTAAGCTTAGGAGACTCCGTAAATCACGTGTGCCATGTGCACTTCAGTGCGACGAACTGTAGCGATGGTCTTCCTGACGGTTTCCTGCCAAAGACTCTTCACTCTCGGTGAAGCTTCTCATTGGTCTACAATCGCCTCATTTCTTCCCTAAACATCGAGAGAGACAAGGTTGGTTGCCCGCCTTCTGAAGAGGTGCTTTTCCCTCTTTAGTTTTTCTAGTTCGTGTTACTTTCTCTCACAACACGTCTCTTGTCATTGTTGTCATTTTGGCTGAAAATCATTCCTTGACAACCATCGCCAAAGAAGCTAAAACGAGGACAAATATTTGGTACGGAAAAAAATAGCAGTATTTGCTAGAGAAAAAGGATATACCATCAAAACTGGTACCAGAATAAAGGTTAAGGCAATCACCTCACAGAACGTATCTAAGGCAATTATCTCACAGATTGGTTTATTTTGCTTATTTTGCAGTTCTGTCAGAACTGTACCAAATGACCACAAACTAAACAGATGTGTTTTGTTTCGTACTTTATCCAACAAGAACCTCTTGGCAAATGGAGGGTGCTATATCGAAAGAGGACAAGTACCAACAAAAATTTGTGAACCTGTCAAAAGAAAATAAACATTTTCTGCAAGTCTAATAAAATGTTTAGTCATACATACTACGTAATATAAAAGGCACATTTATTATTATTATAAGAAAAAAAAATATGCAACTGTCAGCATACCGACAGCCAACCAAAGCGCTGCAATTTTACGTTAAATTGAAGGCAGCAAAAATGGAACTTGAACTTTCTGATATGACTCGCTTTAACAGTTCTTTTTGAATTTAGATACTGGAATGTCACAGAAGCAAGTTGCCCCACATATTTCTTTCCGAATACTTTTATTCATGTAGGACATAATTTTCAAAATGCGTGGGAGCTATAGGGCAAAATTTAAGATGAAAATTTTCTTTACTATCAGTATTTTTCATCCTTGTTTTGGCAAAGAAAAATACATATATCTAATGTCCATCTGGCCTCCTATTAGCTGTTCTTGTGTTGTCTCTGTGCCTCTTACGAATTTCTGTAAATTTTGCAAACAATTGTAATACAGAAGTTTAAAAGTTGAGTTTGTCATTTCAGAATAATTTCAGAAATTTTCAAAATTACGAAAAAGGAAACTACATAAAGTTACTTATAAATCATGTTAACTGCAAATTGAGTGGTTAGATGAAAAAAAAACTATGAATTATGTACATAAAATTGATGAAGATATGCGTTACAGTAATTCGAAACTAGATTTGTTTAATTTTAGTTGTTTAAATGTACACATATAACTCGTATGGCAAAATGTGAATAAAAATCGGCACATTTACTGAATTTGAAGTTTATTATAGTTTGAGTTTTGTGAGCATCGTGTGGGTTCAAATTGGAATAATACAAAATTATTGTCTTACAATTCCAACTCTTGTAATAACATCATCTTAAATTAAAAATTATCCGAATTCAAAGAAATATTTACAATTATATTGCTTACAAACCATCTTTCAATTGGTCAAAAAATTTCCAAATTTTATTTAACTGCCACTTTACTTCTTTAAGGTTAATGTAGAGCAACGATCTACAACAAAGGATGGCAGCACTGCCTCTGTATATGTCTAATGTATTTTTATCGTTTCACGAAATTTCAATGCTGTTCCTATACAAATTCAAGTCTAGAGAGATCTTAATTTTCAGGGAAGAAAGTTCATAACCAATTCAAGAGTTCGATCAATGCCGATCTTTTTCATTGTTGAAATCGCTTGTTGTTGTGAATATCAAAACCTATAACAATGAAGCTCTGTCAAGAATAAAGAAAAAATCGGCATTGATCGAACTCTTGAATTGGTTATGAACTTCCTTCCCTGAAAGTTTGAACTCTCTAGGCTTGAATTTGTAGCAGCAGCATTGAAATGCAACGATAAAAATACATTATACATATACGGAGGTAGTGCTGCCATCTTTTGTTGGAGATCGTTGCTTGACATTAACCTTAACGTGACTGCTATGGTGACGATCGCGGACGTTGGACGGGCACTGGGAAACCACGTAAGTTTGAGTTCTGATGGTACTGAGTAACCATACTGACTTAGCTTTTGCCGATTTCCTCCCATTTTATCTGGTGAATGCCACGATGGTGCCTAGAACAATGTCTTAGTTGCTACCTTCCTCTTTATTGGTTCTAGTATTTTCTTAACCAAGCTACGGGCTTAAGCAATAGCTGTCTGATGGAATTAAATTTGAATTTTATTTATAGCCTTCAGGTATCTAAGGCTGAGTCCGGAATGGGGGAGGAAAAGGAGGAGAAGGTGTCGGCAGAACCTATGCTGAAGGTACCATCCCGACATTCGCCTGGTGTGGTTGAGGAAAAACCCTGGGAAACCTCAGTCAAGATGGTCGGCCGCTAGGTTCGAACCCACGACCTCCCGAATGCTACGCCAACGTTGTACCACTGGGCTACGGCGGCTCGGTAGCTGTCTGATGGTTCTATACATATAAGCTAAATAACACTGTATAAACTTTACTACTTAATTTAGTACTAAAAATGTTCAACAGGTATCGAACTTCAACTACTTGAAATTAAAACGAGAATAATAATAGCGAAAGGTATTCATTAAAAATATATTTTTTTCCTGTAAAATTACACTGTTTAAAATGACTTTCTCAGAAATGAATAAATTTTCCTACTAAAAAAAAAAATCGAGGAAATTTTACTTGAAAGTGAGAATCAATATTCTCAAAAATTAAAATTTGAGAATGGTAGTTTTCAAATACGAGCTAAGGCATACTTTTCAAATTTGAGCTGATGGAATTATTCAAACTGTGTCTCTCTGGAAAAATAATATTACAATCCTGCGAGATAATTAAATGAAATCTGTAGACATAGTTTATTATCTGGCGAGCGTTGTAAAAGAATATCGTAAACAAGTGCAATGATCTCAAACATACAACAAGAACTAAATTCTCTGTCGGACAGTCCAATCTGTATCGCTGTGACTGCATGTGATATTCATACGCGTGCGTGATAGCGGCAAAAATAAAACTTACTATCGGGATTTAAGTTTAACTCTTCTGCTTCCTAAGGTTTATTTTTCGTAAGATTATAAAGCGTGTTTACCTGTTGTGATAGTAACGAACTCCTAATAAAATGAATGAATTTCATAACATACTGTCGCCTGTTGCATTTCCCGCTTGTGTCAATAGATGTCTCTACTTTTAATGGTGCTAAGTTGAAGTGAGTAACTGCTTTGTATTATGCTAACTTGTTGTTTTTTGTGTTGTATTATTGGCACATGATTTAAATATGTTTAATAATGATTCCTTATGCAGATTAAAGTGATTGTACAAACACAATGGAGTATTGTAAAATGATATGTACCTCAGATGGATATGTACAGCAGGAATGTAAATTATGTGTGCAGGGTGCAGCATGTATTGACATTAAAAAAAAAATATACAATTACCTGAAGTTACACAAAACCAAAAAGCGAAGAAAGGGTACGACAAAAAAAAAAAAAAAGCATGTACAGGATAGTATTTATACTTATCCAATATCCTCTATTCAATAAATATTTTTATCTTTGCCGAATGCGTTTGTCTTTAGTTAGACGTAGTAGAGGGCTTTTCTATGGTTGCGGAAAGGAGCTGAGATCCCGGATAAGGTTCTCTACTGCTTGTTAGAGGTGTAGTCTCACTACAGGTTACACTTGAGATAATTTTGAATACATATTTTCTTATCTTCATTCGCTCTCAACGTTATTTTGAGTAAATTCCTTCTGACAATGTGAATATGTTTCTCTCAATTTCAAAAAAAAAATATTTTGTCATTTTTTTTTAGCTCTCATAACGAATTTAAGTGATTATTCTCTCAAAACTTTGAAACAAATGTTCTCAATTTTGACTAACTATTTTCTCATTTTCGTTGCTCCGGAGCTATCTTTTAAGTCATTACGTTCTCAACATTTTGAGCATATGCTTCGTCACTTTTGAATATATTTCTTCTCATTTCTGAAAATAGTCCCAACTTTTCTCATTTTTGAGCTGAAATTTAAACTCCTTTTCGAGTAGTTTTACCTCATGTTTGAGACTTTTTTTTTCTCATTATCCGAGAAATATTTTCTCATTTTTTGAGCACCACCACGTGTTCAAAATTGAACAAAATTTAGTCGGAGCCCAAAATTTTATGAAATTCGAGATATTTTTTTTCGTTTTTGAATAAACCTTTTTAACAGTGTATGAGCAAGAGGTTGAGAAAAATTTTGATTAAATATTTTGTATGGAGTAGAGCGTTATATGGAGTTAAACGTACACTGTACGAAGGAGTGATAAGTGGAAAGTCATCAAAATGTGGACATGGAGGAGAATAAAAAAACCTGAGGAAGTATTAAGAAGGAGAGCAAACAGAAGATGAGCAGTGCCGGAGATAATGAAGAACAGGGAGCAGAACTTATTAGGATATTTATTATTTATGAGAAGAAATATATTAAAGTCTCCCTAAAGTAATGTGGAAAAACAAAAGGAAAAGAAAACAATGTGAACATAACCCCTAGGATTAAAGTGTCATTAATAATGCAAAGTAGGAAAAAAGAACATCATAGTAAGTGTAAGAGTAAGCGTAATTGACTTGAACTTAACTTCAAAGATCTATCACTATCGGTGTAAACTATTATCATCCTATGAAGTTCTTTGGAAATATAAGAGATGTTTCATTTACTTGTAGATATAGCGACAGTGCTCTCAGTGAAATGTGTGTTAAAAATATAAAATAATAAGTTTGGCACCAACAATTGGTTCCATACCTAAAATCAATACTAATGTTATAGAATTTATAAAATCAAATGGTCGAAATACCATTCATGTTTGTAATTGCGTTAAATAAGGTCTTGACGAATATTTTTAGCCTTGACTCGTATCATAGATGTTAATATTTTAATTTTCAATCACATCTTAAATTAATTAGCCTTTTTCTTCTTCTCCATGAACACTTGTTTATTTTGTACCTCTTCCTATCTATTGCTTTTAATCTTGACGGCGGACTTTCAGGTATGCTTTAGTTAAGTGTTGTACACTGTTATAAACGCTCTCAATTGGCGGGTTTCACCAATCTTGGTTAAGCATTTAACGAATTAACGAACGTAATGAAGTTTAAACTGATTAAAATTACTTAAAGATTCGTTACTTTAACGATTATTGGTGAAACCCACCACCCAGCTACTAAGAAGAGATATCTTTGATAAACTCAAATTCTGTCTGTCTGTCTGCTTGCATATATGTTTATACGCATTACATGCCCGCTATAGAAATCTACAATGTCGGACCAATCTAAATGAAACATTGAAAATTTAATTTTCCCAGAGAAAAACAGTATGCTGTGAGTGGGTTCCACCAACCTTCCTTAAGAATTTAACGACCCGTTAGTTAAAGAATTTCATGTATTTTAAAGGTCTTAAACTTACTTAGTGACTCATTAATTCGTAAAGAAGATTGATGAAACTCACACATTGTCCCGGGTGCTATTTGTTACTCGGAAAGTTATGCAGCATACACGAGAATTATGTAGTTCAAGTTGTATACACAGAAGGGTTTTATTATGTTTTTCCTACACACATTTCTTGTACGCAAATGTCACTTGCGACGATTCAAAATTTATACTAAATGTGACGAATGTAATAATTCGATGATTCAACGCCATGCCATTTGCGATGATGTTTTTTTTAGTGGACCCGAAATCAATTTTGGTGTTTTTTTTAAATTCATTGTCTTCATCTGTGAGTCCTCCCCTGTTTTCAGAATTCAATGTAGCGACGTCGATTTATTCAGCTGTTTTTAACCTGTTGACATTACAACCTTCCCAGCATGGTATTTTTACAACTATGTATTTGTGTGAACTTGGACATATTCTACTCGAACATTTGTTAACTATTTTCACTATTTTCTCAGCTTCATTTCGATAGTCATACTATTGTGTAAATTGATATTAAAAGCTATGTTCACGCCATTTTATTGCACGTACATCGCTATGTTATCATCGGGTAAGCTGTAATTCATACAATGCGCTTATTTATGCTCGTTTAAAATAACTACGGTTTTACAGTTATTTACTAATAGTTTTACAGTGTATACGGTTCTGAGATAAATTGTCAGCACTGAAAGGGAGGAATTATTATTTTAATTTGAGGGGAGAAAGGGTACTGAAGCTGAAACAAGAGAATGATGTTCTCTTTTCAAAAAAAGTAAAAAAAATAAAAACGTGTAAACGGGTACAAAATCTGGAATCTGATTACTGATATCCCATCATAATTTAATTGCTCAGCTCAATACTCTCTTTTCTTCAAAACTACATTCAATTCCAGAATCTAGAGCTCACCTTTAAACTCAGTTACTCTGCAAATTAGGTTCAGAAATGTAAACCCAAACGTTGGACAGTAATGCACATACAATGTAGAATGTCTTCTATTCTGAAGTCTAATAGCTTATACCATCTTCATATGTAGATTTATTTACAGTGTGCTTTTAAAAATACTTACATTCACTGTAAACTTACATCGAATAACACGATGTAGCGTATGCTATTGCATATGCACTACAGTATATTAATTGAATTAATGTAATAAATTCACATGTACCTAATCAAAACATATTAACTGAGAAAATTATGTATTTCAAACAATCAAAACTTTCAGATGATAAAGACACTTAGATGGAAACTGTTCCCGGTGGGACCCAGCATGAAACTTTCACAGTGCATTGATGATGTATTACGAAGTAGTGCCTACTATGTTTTGGAGTTTCGCAGAATACCAGTTACAGGACTTTAAAGATTTCCGAAATTTTGTTCTAAACTCTGAAGGATACCGTAAACAACACTTCATACATATGTATTGAAGTTATGCATTTCCTATTCACTTTTAGATAAAAGGTTGCGCCGAAGATAATTTAAATAAGGTAAAATGAGTTTACGGGCGGTAACAGTACCATGGCTTAAGTCCGTCACGAAATATAATTTAAATGTTATATTAAAGCTATTGATGAAGTTGACGTATTAATTAATTGCTCTGATCCCTGCCAAATGCGAATATTATGTATTTCAAATTTCTATAAATTACTACGTGTTTATGTACTTTGGTGGGCGTAACTTAAGTGTATTTATTTATTATTAACTGGAATGCGACGTAAACTGAACACTTCTTGTACAGTATTTGAGCACTCGGTATTTCTTACGGTTTACTTTAACCTTAGAAATTACCTGTTAAAAATATTCGACTTTACTTAACTCTGTTTGACAGCTAACGGGGAACACGCTGTAATTTGCACTGACAACAACATGGGAACACTGTACAATTTGTTTACTGCAAGTTATAGGATTGAATGAAAATCTGAGCACAACATTAACTGTTCATAAACGAAACCCAAACATACATACTTGTGAATCATTGGTTCTGGTTTGAAACCACGGTCCTAGTAAAGGCTGCAGTTCCCGGTGTACCACACCACGGGCGGGGCGAAAGCTGGAATCGCCGCTGGATCGAAGAAACGACTTCTCTTATTTCTTCCTTCTGTTCTCAGCTGGTATCGATCTCGGTTCTCTTCGTCTATCTTCTATCAAATAGCGATGTGCCACTTAAATGTAAGCTAATATCTCTTACTTCAATTGGCAATGAACGTTAGAGGGCTTTTCGGTGCAGCTTCTCTTCTGGTTGATCCCTTACTGAAGATCAGATTCACAGTTCTTCTTCTCGCCAGAAGATGTGGGTTTCCGAATTTATTTAAATTTTAGCCAATCACAGAAGTGTCATCTTAGAGCTAATAATCATTTGACGGTCTTAAACATTTAATGTCATCCGAGATTAGGGGAAACTGTAACCTGATATTCCCATATTTCTTCTCTTGATCGTGGCTTTTTATTGATATTCCGAGGAACTGGAAACTGCATAGGTGTTTGAATCATGTTGTTAGTCTTTTTAATTTCTCATCATACATACTCGTATTAGTGTTTTAAACATTTGTTGGATTTCTTATTACATATGAAATATGAATAATGCGTCTGATGCTTCTAAAATGAGTAATAATCTTATATTACAAGAAAGAGCGAGATTGGTTTTCATCGTTACAAATGAGTAATGGTAATTGTTCCTGTTGAGTTACAAGTGTGTTTTTGGGTTCCTTTTGTACTCAAAATTTATCACATTTTATTTTACACTTAGCTGAGCTTTTTTGTGCAAAAATCAGTTCGACAGTAAATACAGGGCCAAAACAAATTTCCCATCCCGTTAAATCCGTAACCAATTTTCCAGGAGGAATTTCGACACACGCCGCTATTAATTTAAGGGTGAATGTGGCATCGTTCCATGCTGTCCCATTTTATTGCGGTATAGTGGCAAAAAGTGAAATATTCTTAAATGACAACTTGGGTCAAGTGCACACAACATGTCAATGGTCAATGGTCTTTAGGTTATATTTACAAAAGCATATAATCATTTACTAGTTTCTTTGGAAACTTTGCGAGAAATTGCATTTGCAGCTCTCCAAACATTACAAAGTGAAATTTGGTAGGTAAGGTAATATTTTACACTACCGTATTTAACGTTATGAGCGCTCTAACTGCCATTATTAGTACAAAGGAGCTTCTGGAAATATCACTATAATAAATTTAAACGTGCTATCTCATGTTTTGTGATCCAATAGCTTTCAGTTTATAATGTTTGAGAGTTGCAAACGCAATTTCTCGCAAAGTTTTCAAAGAAACTAGTAAATCATCACATGCTTTTATAAATAGAACCTATAAAGACCATTGCCATGAAGTATCACTTCACCAATGTTATCACTCAAGAAAATTTCATTTTTTGCCACTAGACCACAATAAATGGGACAGCATGCAATGCTTGACCACGATGGCATATTATGCCTTAAATTAAAAGGAGCAGGACTCCTTCTGGAAATGAACTGGTTACGAATTTTATGGAAATTTCCTTTGTGTCACCCTGTATTTATATAATATTCGCATTTTACAGGGATCAGAGCAATCAATTAACACGTTAGCTTTATCAATAACTTTAATCTAACATTTAAATTATCTTCAGCGCAACCTTTTATATAAAAGTGAACGGGACATGCATCACTTCAACACATATGTATGAAGTGTCGCCTACCCTTCAGGCGTTCAGAACAAAATTTTGAAAACTTTGAAGTCCTGTAAGTCGTGTTCTGCTAAACTCCAAAACGTAGTACTACAGGAGTGTTCATTTGAACACATCATCAATGTACTGTGAAAGTTTCATGCTGAGTTTCGTGTCCCACCGGAGACAGTTTCCTTGTTACATATACAATACCTTCATCACATAAAGAGCCCCTATGGAAAGTAGTTTGGTATGAGTTGTATAAAATATGTTTCAGCATTATGAGCCTTTTTACTACTATCAGATACGCATAATATTCTGCATTAACTATTGTAATTATAGTTAATCTTATTTTGTTAATAAGTTATCATGTGTGTTGTATCATATTATTAGCAACATTTCTAAACAAAATGTTAAAACAGCTACAGAAACCCTTTGAGGAACATGGAATGACAATAAACGTAAATTAAACGAAAGGGGTGCATATTGTGTTGTGCCGAGCAGAAACGTGGACATTGCGAAAGAGTGAATACAGAACATTGGAAGCTTTTGAAACGAAGACATGAAGAAGAATAAAAAATAAGAAGATCCAAAATGAAGAAGTGCTGAAGAGAATAGGCAAGAGACGAATAATCCTGGAGACAATAAAGAAGAGAAAGAGAAACTAGTTAGGACATTGTCTACGTGGAGATTCTACTAAGAGATCCAATTAAAGGTATAGTTGAAGGAAAGAGAGAAGTGGAAGAGGGAAAGGATGAATCCAACTCCTAGATTGTATTAGGGATGGTAAATCATATGCTTAGACAGAAAGGAAAACGCAAGATGTGGATGAATGGAGAGAGTTTAGCTTGTTTTGAAGTACCTGCTGCTTTTGACAGAATACTAATGATGATCATATATGGGACACAAGATTCATGTATCTAATATGGTTTATTTTTAGTATTACTTAATGACACTTGGAAAAATCACATATTCAGCAAACAATAAACGAAGACAAGAACGCACATGTATTTTAATAGTTTAATATTATAATAAAGTAAAAATGATATGTAATCAAGGACTGAGACCTGTAAGCGCTGAAGTTTTAGAGGAAATGTGGTTTCTTCATCTTAACAAAGACCGTTTTCTGAAGTTTTACAAAATAAAATAATAATTATAAGTTATATTATCAGAGAAGAAGAAAAATACGTTAGAAGCAATAATGCGTTAGAAATTTCGATACATGTTTGTTACAGTTTGAACCTGCTTACAACACATCGAATCCATTTACGTACATACTTACAGCATTCTTGGTTGCTCTAAATTTCTATGCAAGCGACTTTATCATTGTATTTGTTCCTAGCTTATCCGTATGAAGAAAATCACAATTTGTGGTGAGAATTAAACTCTTCATAGATAAAAGTAATCAAGTTCAGTTTATTTTGTTATTATTTGTATTAAAAAATAATATATCTTCGAATATTTTTCTATGCTCAAGGATCATAAAATTGAAATTAATATTTAGTGAACAGAACAAATGTGGATGCATCCCTGTTTCTTCATATGCAAAGTATGATTTTGTAAAATCTCACCTGAGCATTTCCTATTTTAACCAGATGATTTTGATGTACAAGGTTAGCATAGCTACGCTTGGATGGAATATATATTGGAAATTGTTTGAATAGTTTTCGTTTGCTTCAAGTCACGACGAATTCTTCTAAGAAAACTAAACATCCTGCATAGAGCATTTATTATATTAACAATGTGAGCGTGAAAAGTTATAGTGGAGTCATATAAAACACACAGATAAAATACATCGTTCGAGGTTTGGAGGATAAATCCATTCAATAAACACGCAGAAACAAACAATTTAGGAGTTCTTTGCAATAACTTGCTTGCCAAATTTCATAATGCGTAATGTTTTTTCGCGAAAAGGAAGGAAAAAGCTTGTAAGTGTTCCCCCTAATTAAAATATAAGAATGGAAGTTTCTCCAGCGATGAATTGGTGTATAAACTCATTAGAATCACAGAGCTGTAGAATTAGTGTAATTACGAAATATGTGTCGCACGTAACGAGTTTTGGAAATTCAAGGCTGGATATAACGGGATTTGGAACTATTTGGATTTCAAACTGGCGCCAGGTTGCGATAGGTAAATAAAGAAACAAACAGTCCTTCGTGAACACCTTTAGTACAAAAATACGGAGGATGAAGTGTTATTTAACAAAGAAAATGTAGATGCTATCGTGTCAGATGAAAATTCTTAAGTAAATACGATTACTGCCTTCGTCCCCATTTACTCTTACAATGCAAAAACATTCTCATTTTCCATCGGAAGAATCACACATTCTTTGCGTTGCTGGGTCTTGCGTCGTCCCTACTCAATTGGCAGAGCATTTTTTAGAATTCGGAAGGTCCTGAAAAAGATCCCAGCTGCCGTTCATTTTGTTTTCCGAGGTTTTTCCTCAGTCATACCAGAAAAATACCGGGATAGTACCTACAAACTAGGTACTAGACGACTACCTTTCAACATCCTCTCACCCACCCTATCCTGACCTAAGCCATAGATGCTAAAAGGCCATAGATCAATTCAATTGGGAAGTTCCACAGTGGGCCAGAATGTCGAAAACGTGACGAAAATTCAGTCTCGGTCAACGTGGACAAAAATCGGTATATAAAGGTTTTTGACCGTGCTAATTACGAATTTGACATGAAAATAAAAAACAAAAACAAAATGGCGAATCCAATATGGCGGACCAAATCAGAAATATTAGTATTAACTGAACAAAAATCGGTATATTAGAGATTTTGACCGTGCTAATTACGAATTTGATATCAAAATTGGAAAATTCAAAATGTTTATAAAAAAAAAAACAAGAAAAGGTTTACAAATAGTATAGAAAAGAAACCGGAACAAATTTATACAAAGTTTTTAATCTTAAGATTTATCTATTTCTTTTCCTCTCCCTTCTTTATGGACAGCTGCTTCTTCACTTTTA
Source organism: Lepisma saccharinum (assembly GCA_022664845.1). Lineage (NCBI taxonomy): Eukaryota > Metazoa > Arthropoda > Insecta > Zygentoma > Lepismatidae > Lepisma > Lepisma saccharinum. Next base: position 98,200 of record JAGDQP010000296.1, read on the forward strand.
ACCGCTTATAAATTATTGTGGAAATCTTCACCGCAATCTTCATCCAAACCATTCTCATTATCGCTATTGTCGTCTGTATCGTCATCCGAATCGTGGTCAAGAACCTCGTCAGCTTATGATATTATACATTACATACGTCTACATGCAGACTCACAGGAGAGGGGGATTTCCCCCTCATCCTCCCGTTAATTCACACACTCCTTATTTATTCATTTATTATTTATATGTAAGAAAATGTATTGAAAAAACGTATTTATAATGTTTTTATTTTACTGCAAAAACAAATTTTTATTACATTTACAATTATTTATTAAAAATATATTAATAAACATCAATACAATACAAAAAAATACCGTAAAAGTATCAGTTTCAAACGATAAGCTGGAATAGAACAAACATGTGATTCAAATAAGATAGTGGACAGTATATCCAGTCATCGCCTGTCTTTTTCTAACACGTAAGTTAAGCGTCAAACCTTTGAAGAGAGGGAGCATTATCTTCCCTTCAGACACGCACCCAGAAGTTGATTTCGGGGGGGTATCCGAGGTCTGTCTGGGTGTGAAATTTACGTAAAATGCCTAAAATTCTTCGAAAAAATGATCCTAATTTCACAAAGAGTCTTAATTTTAGGGAAGGGGTCCGGACCCCCCTCTCCGTATGTCCTTGCTTCCTCCAGTCATTTGTTCTGTCCTGTACTATGCTATAGATATTGTTTAATACGTAATTTGTATTAATTTGGACCGAATTTTATACTTTTTGATCAATTTTAACAAAATGCTTAGATAACGAAATATTGCAGCTGCCACTTCAAATATGAGCCATTACCGGAGTAGCTGATTCGTGAAGAAAATAGTATATACTTTATCACACAGTTCGAAATATTTTCGGAATGCCATGGGATACGTAACTTATCTATTTTCACTATATTTTATGCTAATTTTATTCATTTCTCGGTATGAACGTTGATTAAATAAAATCTTGGTATATGATTAAAAACTTAAGTTGCCGTTTTTGATTAAGTACATACCTTCTGAAGCAGCCTCCATTTCAATTTTTTTTTAATTCCCCTGCACAGCACAAAGATATTTCACGACAACGACAGCACCAAGCACTAACCTGATAAGTCGCTCACACTACCTTGGCTCACACATGAATGCTACATTTGACCTGGAATACAACCGTCGTAAGAAATGCATGACCGTTTCTACGAGCGGGATTTAATAGTTCGAACAGTTCTACAGCCAACCTACTAGTTCAAAATTCCTAACTAGAAGCTTTTTTGTTTTCGTTTTTGGCTACGTTTATGACATAATACGCTATTTATTTTGCACAACGTATCTTCGTATTGGTGATTGTTCTAGAATACGTATTGTTTAGTTCAATACGAATACGTATTGAGCTAAATAAATAGCGTATTATCAAAACAAAATGAATTAGTACAAGGAGAAGTCCACACTATTAGTGGGGGCATTAGTAGGTCTATATAGTAGGAAGACTCAATATAGATGTAGTTTCTAATACTATCGTAATTACAACTTCTACATGTAGTTTACAAGTTGGCAGCAATGTAACGCAACATATCACAGTAAGTTTCTACATTAGCTACTTTTTTTTATAGTGTTGCATGAATTTCAAACGTTTATTTCCTTATTTCGGATACATAAAATGCAGAATGTGATGTTAAGTCAAGAGGTGATAAGAGTGCAAGAACGCACGCCCTTATGCAATGTATTCTTGCACTCACAATATCACTTGATTTTACATTCTACACATCCAAAATGAGGAAAATAAACAGACGTACTTAGCTAATATAAATGATTACCCATATGAAGATTCAATTAAGGTAGAGATCGTGCAGAAATTACCTATTCCAATTACTAAGGAAGATAACGTCTTATATTAAAAAATGGTACAAGGGTATAAAAAAATAAATCGGTGAAACTGATTATTGCTAACGCCTGACATTTTTTCGCTTTTAACATCTTAATCGCATTTATTTCAATGCAGTTTGATTCACTCCCCAACAGAGAGCAATCACATTGTTGGCAAATAACAACATCAAGAAAATAAATTCAACAATCGTTCCAAATGAGTTAAGGGCTCAGAGTGTAGAAAACTGACTCGCATAGCATAAAACTGTCAAGTAGTCACTTGGTGTTCAAGGGCATCGACAAATGTATTAGAATTTTCAAAATAAAGAATATGTTCGTTTTACCCTAATCCCGATAATGATTGAGGTGCATTTTATGTGCAATTACTCATACAGCATTCACACAGAGGAAAGCATTAAGGCTACACTCCATGCATAACTTGTACATAATATTTGAACAGAAATGTTTGGTATTCATAATTTTCACACTAATTTATAGAAAACAACTGATTGATTGTAACTTGGCCTTTGCACTAAGTTACAATCATTGTTCAAAACTCGAACTAGGCATACCTAATTATTTATTTAAAAAAATAATGTACACGATATGTCAGGAACATAGTGGTGGGTCTAAATGTACATTCTATCTATACGCATAACTTCAAGTTTTACGAAGCAAGTATTATTTGATATGAAGCATCACTGATTAACATAATGCAACTTCAAACAATTCTACTGTAATCTTACATCCTTCCGTGAGGACTGAAAATATACAAATACTCAATAGGATATCCGTGTGCAGATTAACACAACGTTGATTAATAATTTCGGGTTTAAGAGGTGGAAATAATTTTTAATTGTTATTTTGAAAATGTTGTCAACAAAAACATCAAGTGGTTAAAAGAAAGTAACTCAACCAACGTATTAATTTCGCACTTTTACATAAAAAATTGTTTATGTTGCACTGCTCGGGTTTAAAAGAAAAACAAGGTCGTTGAGCATCACAAGAATCAGTCAAAAAATCTTTGACCCATATATTTGCCTCACTCTGTTTATTTTAAATTATGTGTGATTGATAGTACCCAAATTGTTTTGAAATTTGCTCACATCTTCATTTGATCTGCTCTCAAAAGGCACTCTGAATTGTTCTCACTGCCAACATTTGAACTCAATACCATCTACGTATAAGTACTCAGTATATAAGTTTCAATGCTGGTCTCTTTACTCTCTACCAATTTTGTTTACAGCGGCCAAAGCAGTGAACACTGATCCACGGAACGAAGGATGTTTTAAATACTTTGATTGGCTGATGAACATGACTCCACCCTCGGTCGCGATTCACATCTACATATGTAAAATTCGCGGCTGGGTAGCCGTGCGGTCTACGACGGTAGGCCAACGACTCGAAGGCCCCAGGTTTGAGTCCCGGTAGGAACATTGGTGTGGATTTTAATGGCTAAAGGGCGAATCGTGACAGGCCGAAGTCCAAAGTTACTAGGCTGGCCGATATAAAAATAAAGTTTACCGAAGTTTTACCAATCTGTAAAATGGTCCTGGTACTCATTGGATTTTTCTGTGTCTTTGTAAAAATATGGGTATTTTATGCTATGTATCTTTCGTGTTACATGTAAGAGATTAGTTAAACTTAAGTATTTCTTTTAATAAAATGTCATATGCGGTGGTGCATTTCAGCCCTAGAAAACCCAAGGGCACATATAAAAGTTGCATGTTTATTGGGAGTAGCAGCAAGGCACTTTTTCTCTGCACAACTACATCACGCCATTGTCTGATTTAATTAATGCATCATTTAATCATGGGCAATTTCCAGAAAATTTAAAGTGGTCACTAATCAGACCACTACATAAAAAAGGGGATAAACGTAATTGTAAAAATTATCGACCCATATCACTCTCATCTAAATTTTCCAAAATTATTGAAAGTATTATGAAAAAAAGACTATTATCCCATCTGGAACAAAACAAAATTATTTCTAACTCACAACATGGATTTCTAAAAAATAGATCTACTACTACTGCTATCTTAAGTTACATACACGAAATAGTATCTGCTATTGACAGTAAATCATATCCATTTTCAATATGTTGTGATTTAAGCAAAGCCTTCGATTGTGTTAATCATTCACTACTTTTATCGAAATTGTCTTCCTATGGGATACGCGGAACTACTAATGAATGGTTTTCATCGTATTTAAAAAATCGACATCAGTATGTTGAACTCACATACACGGATCAAAACATGCATAAACAAAAAATATCATCCAAACCCTCCCTTGTCAATTTAGGTGTTCCTCAAGGATCAGTTCTGGGTCCGTTACTTTTCCTCATATACATAAATGATCTTCCATCACATATTGACCAAGGAACTATGGTCTTGTATGCTGATGATACCAATATCCTAGTTAAAGGCAGTAATGCTTCAGAACTGCAAGATAACATAAATGCTGCTTCCAATAAACTTGAAAAATGGTTCTATCATAATAAGTTAATCCTAAATGCCAATAAAACTAATTGTCTTTTTTTCTTTCCTTCGTATATACTGCTGTCCCAGCTTATCCCAAATTAACCATAAGTAACACCACCACAGAATGTGTCTCAAGTACTAAGTTTTTAGGGCTATATATTGACAACAAACTAAGTTGGAAAACGCATATAACAAATCTATGTCGTACACTATCATCTAATATCTTCTTAATAAGATCTCTCTCAACTGTTGTAAATAAAAAGGCATTGATATCCTTATATTATGGTACATTTTATTCGAGAGCAAAATATGGCATTCTCTTTTGGGGATCCTCAAGTGGGCTATTGACAGTTTTTAGACTACATTTACGTGCGAGCTGCAGACAAATTTTCAAGAAATTAAATTTGCTAACAGTTCCATGTTTGTACATATACGAGGTGTTAAAGCTGATAAAAAGTAACCTTGATGGCTACAGTACACACTCTGATATACATAGACACGACACAAGAATGAAAAATGATCTTAGACAAATGTCCCACAGAACAAAAATTTTCGAAAGATCACCGCATTACTTCGGTATAGCCCTATACAATAAATTGCCACAAACTTTAAAAAACATTAAGGATATCAATATATTTTGTCGTGAAGTTAGGAAAATGTTGACAAACAAAATTTACTATACAGTTGAATGGAAAACATCAATAATAGTTCCGATTTACAAAAAAGGCGATAAGTCGGGATGCAATAATTACCGCGGAATCTCGTTACTTCCAACCTGTTACAAGGTATTAAGTAATATTCTGTTAACACGCCTAAATGTATACGTAGATGAAATAATTCGAGATCACCAATGTGGATTTAGAAGAAATAGATCCACGTTGGACCAGATTTTTGCTTTGAGACAAATTTTGGAGAAGAAATGGGAATACAATGGGACGGTTCATCAGCTATTCATTGATTTTAAGAAAGCATATGATTCTATCAAAAGGGACAATTTATACAGTATCCTTATACGATTTAGAATTACGAAAAAATTGGTGCAACTAGTGAAGATGTGTCTCAGCGACCCCATAAGCAGAGTACGGATAGGTAATAATATGTGAGATAGTTTCAAGATTCGCAACGGATTGAAACAAGGCGATGCCTTGTCACCACTACTGTTTAACTTCGCGTTAGAATATGCGATTTTGAAAATTAAAGGGGACAAAAAGGGACTTTCATTGAATGGTTTGAATCAACTGTTTGTATACGCGGATGATGTAGATTTAATAGGGGACGATATAGATGCACTACAAAGCAACACCGATGTCTTAGTAGAAGCGTGCGATGAGATAGGTCTACAGGTAAACATAGATAAAACAAAATACATGATAACAAGCCGAAGCACAGGGAATGAAGGAATTAAAAACATAAGAATTAGGGATGAGGTCATAGAGAAAGTAAACAAATTTAAATACTTGGGAGCATACGTAACAAACAAAAATGAGGTCACTGAAGAAATAAAAAGTCGCTTAGTATCGGGAAACGCATGTTTCTATTCAGTCCAAAAACTTCTAACATCGCGATTAATGTCAAGGAAATTGAAATTAAAAATATACAGAACGGTTATTCTGCCGGTAATACTTTACGGTTACGAAAGTTGGAGTACGACCCTAGCAGATGAACATTAATTACGTGTATTTGAAAATAAAGTTTTGAGAAAGATATATGGGCCGAAACGGGACGAGATGACTGGAGAGTGGAGGAGACTGCATAATGAAGAACTCCACGGACTGTACGATTCACCAGATGTTGTAAAAATAATGAAATCGAGACGACTAAGGTGGGCAGGGCATGTAGCTCGGATGGGGAAAAACGAAGATTATATTCTATCCTGGTTGGAAGGCCCGATGGAAAGAGGCAATTGGGAAGACCGAGACGTCGTTGGGAGGACAATATTAGAAGAGATCTTGGAGAAGTAGGTGTTCGTGATGAAAACTGGCTTGATACTGCCCAGGATAGAATCCGATGGCGAACGTTTGTTACTGCGGCGATGAACTTGCGAGTTCCATAAGCCATAGAGTTAGTTAGTTAGTTAGTTAGTTGATGAGTACTTGCAAGACTAAATATTATAAGGGTAAAGAAAATAGATGATAATGAAAGTGAATTATGTCGAAAAACTGCTAGAAAACTTAATTTTCTATGTATTCTATGTAATTTAAGAAAATGTGTATTCTTATTATGGACATGTTCTATACCATATGTGCAAATGAGTACAATGTATTGGTCTAAGGAACGCAATAAATCAAATCAAATCAGAAAATCACACCCTTTTTAGTCTATGTCCCACGAGTGCAGATCGTAGTAAAGTAAAGAAGTAGGTCTAAATAGCAGAAATATTATTAGCTAAACGTGCAGAATTTTGTGGAGCTTAGGATCAAGTTTCTACTTTATTTTCATTGAAATTCGAGTTAGAAAAATAGCTTGTTCCAGTTTTTAATAGTGAAAATGTGTCAGTCGGAGCAATCTTAGAGAAACCTTGAGCTGTATTCAAATTGTGGGTGAGTAATAACACTTAGCAGTAGAAGGAAGTAATTGTGCATATTTGATCATGGCGATAAGTCATTGTTAAATGTCAAAATGAGTGCAGGTGTTAATAGAAATTCACAATTGAAACAATAAATGAAACATTCACTTAGCTTACATTTTCTTTTGGAGTAAATATCCTTTAGAAAAAAGAAACTTGTTCTGTTGTTGAACTGTGACATGAAAATATGAAACAATGACAAATCAAGGAGACAACAAGGTAGTGGCCCAGTAAAACAAAAGATTTATTTTGCGTGTTTGTTTGTTTGTGCAAACACCATGAAATGAGTTGTTTGTATATCGTGCGTGCATTCTTACAGCTACAAAAGAGGCATCCTCGTGCGTTGGAGGAAGAACGCAGGAGCCGAAAGATCCAGTGAACGTCAGGATAACATGACTAAGGTGTAGGAACTGTCTGTGATGGAGATTGTAGAGAGACCACATTCTCTGATGTGTTACATTTCAGGATATTACAGCGATGTCGTCACGTCTCACTTTACTCTGTGACCGTTGTACAAGGAGCGGAGAACGAGAACGGAGAGCTTATATTGTAGTCATCATCCCGGCATTAGCCTGTTGGAACTGAACAGAACATTGGAAAATCTCACCTAGGATGGCTGACGTAAACGGGGTTCGAATCTGTGCCTCCTTCCCATCAGTGACCGTAGCCGCTGGGCAATGGTAGCGTGGTCTCTCTCCCTTTCTATCTCCCTCGATTGATACTTGATTATCTATTTAGTTTAACTTAACGGTTTTCACAGAGAATATGGTGTAAGTTTGTTATAATTTGAATATTTGAAGGCCTTTAGGCAACTATGGCTCGGGCCATATGGATAATGATGGGATGAATTGGTGGAATGAAAGTGGGAGGAAACGGGAGCACCACGAGAAAACCCAAGCACACGGTGTTTGTCCACCACAAAGCCCACATGGCATGAGCAGGGATCGATTCGACGACTCCTAGCACCAGAGGTGAGCATTCTACCAACTGAGCCACCGTGCCCCCCAAGTCTGTTATAATATAAGAGATTATTGCCTTGTGTTTCCCTTGAAAATGGTACGGAACATAATAGTTCGTGTCTTATTTCTAGGTACCAAGACAATATTCAATTGGTGAGACTGGAGAAATTTCTACGAACCTCAGTAAAATAGATCTCTGTGCAACTGATGTGAATAGGGTTAAAGGGTCAACGAGGAATAAATATTACTAATAATATTATTTATAACATAGTATCAATACTACATACTACCAGTTCCTAATCTTAACGGTCTTCATGCTTTGTTCTGACTTCTAGTCCAAGAACCACTCAGAATATATTTACTCGGAGAGTTGAGAACAGAGATTCCGCCAGATTCCCCGATTGAGGGGAGAGTCAACCTCCAAATTCTCGAGTACACAGATTAAAAAAAAAAAATCGATAGAAACTCTCCATAACTTTAGTTACACCCCTAATTTTGTCTTTACATCCCTAAAACCGAGAACCTTGCCAGAATCCCTTGTACAGAAGGTTCGTGGATCTTTTCCTTGAAATAGGCTACGTTCCGCGTCGCCCTGGGCGCCATATGCCTCGTTCTTTCATGAATTATTATTATTGTGCAGTATAAATGAAGCGAAAATAACTATTAAGAAAACTAATTTCATTAGCCATAGTAATCGAACTATGTATGCATTATGCATTATGAGGGACGATAATAAGAAAGTAAATGATGTTGCGGAGATAGGTATCAACTTTTACAGCGAACTGGACCCATTATAATGGAACCCCAAAGATTAGTGAGAATTATAGTCAATTTATATGGTCTAAAATTACAAGAATACAGACTATTTATATTGCAATCTAAGGTCCAGACCAAAAATAGAATATGCGGTGCGGCATTAATATGGCAGACGAAGACAAAAATGGCCGCTGACAAAATAGAAAGAAAAGAAACATTTTATAAAAAGTTATTATGTTATAAATTTAAATGGTCATACAACAAGTACACTTATTAGTTCTGCTGCATCCGATTTAATCTTATAGCTTTAAACGTTAGAAAGGAAAGAAATACAGGAAATTCAAAGCAAGCACATTTTTAAAAGTAATTAATATTTTAATTCCTAACCCACTTCTTTAATATAAGTAACTGTCAATCCATGCACAATCCCCAATAGCACACAAACGTGCTTTGAACGTTGATTCTTGGTTTATTTCGTTGATTAATCGTTAATGGTTGTAAAAATTACATTTAATTTTAAATCATATATATTTTTTTTAAATTGACATTGTTGATAAGATGTTAGTTCAACGTGGATTCAACTGTTATTTTCAACTATGGTATAAATTCTGTTTCATGGAATTATTTCTAATTTAATGGAATAAAATTTATAATTAAAAGCTAATTGAATGCCATTAACTATTATTTTGTGTCCTCTTTTGCATGTTGAAAATACATTGAATTTCAATCAATATTCCAATGAAAATTTGAATTCGTTGATAGAACGTTAATCTGACGTGTTTTAACTATTATATTAAACCAGGTCCTAGATTACGCTTCATGTGTCTTTCCAAGTTGACTGCATAAAAATTGTGCTCAAAAGCTAATAGAATAAAATTAACTACGTTTATCATCTTCTCATTTGCATGTTGAAAACAGATTGTATTTTAAAATATGTTTCAACGAGCATTTAATTTCGTATAGGGAGTTAATGTTAAGTATTTTCAACTTCCTTTTCAACGATAACACAGATTTCGCTTTATATACGTTTTTGTACGGTAATATATTACACTTATTGAGAAATACAGTAGTGCAACGATAGTCAAAACCTTGTGGCGACTGCGTTCAAGACTGCCTTTTACCGTAAATAACTTCTTGGTAACAAAGGAAATAGTAAAAGAGTAGTTACTCTCAAGGGGTAAGTGGAAAACCTGATGAGCTACCAACGACGTGTGCGAAAAGTTCAACTACGAATCCCATAGCAGACGGTTTACTGTTGGAAAATTAATATATCATGACGAAAGCAACAGGCAAAATGGAGCTAAGTGTGTAGACCAATAGACAGCAACCATGCTCTGTTTTGACCAACTGAACCCGTTTCTTCATCGTCCGCTTCTTGATTTCAACTTGTTTCTTCTCAACCATTATTCAACGTCGAATAAACCGTTGAACAGGCGGACATTTCGGTACATTTACAACGTTAAAATTACGTTTCGGTACTAGCATTTAATACATGTATTTTTTCTCGTGTATGTGCTGCTGGTGATGAGAAACAGAACGTTTCAATAGTTATCTTACAGTAGTACATAAAAATAGTTAGCCCGTCAAATAACAGTAAATATAAACACATAACGAATGTCTTTATAGAACAATAGAACATGCAGAAGAAAGGCAAAATATCAGGTAAGAACAATTAATTTTATAAGTAACAAAATGTTCAAGGTCACATGCAAAATACATTCCGACCTTGAAAAAAGAGCAAAATAAATAATATTATAAAGACTGAAACATGCAGTTAAGTAATGTAAGAACGTGCTATAAACAACTAAGTACCATTCGATTTATATACCGTAAATACAATGTGTTTCAAAAAGACGCGCTTAAAATGAACATAGTTCCATTTCTGTGACAGAAACTTTCAACCAATCAATTTTGTTTCCACATGATTTCAGCTTTCAGAAAAAAAACAATTTCCAAAATTGCTCTGTCATCAAACTCCGAACATCACGTAACAAGATTGATTTCAAAAATTATTTTGTTTCCTATACTTTTCTTCATTTCCCGGCCTGAGCCAAAGTTGCCTAAAAGTCTTAAAAACTAAATCCAAAATTTTCTTCATTTTCATACTACTACTACTGCTACTGCGCCTTCGTCATACTGAATACAAACGCACAAATGTATTCACTTTTCCACTATAATTATAAAGTGTATTTGCTTTGCATTTCCTTTGAGTTATAGCAAACCCAATCTATTAATTACCTTCCATACTTGTTTTATATGTAAAGCTTGTTAACAATCTTCAGCTAACATTTTCATAGTTGCCACTTACCAACAATTCCCAATCTAACGCGGTGTTTACTGAAACGTATTTTTGAACAAAATATGAAGGGTATTTATTAGGAAATGATGAAATTACATTAACGGAACTTGTTTAGATAATTACAATAGGTTTCCATTTATTATCTACGCTTGTACAAGCCAGATAGCATGCTAGCTTGTAGCAACGTTACTTGTGTTGCAATAAATAAACAAGCATGAAACAAACTTGTTGGAACAACATAGGTGACTTAGTTGTTATTACTAACTCAATTCAAACTTGTTGAAACAAACGGTTAGAAACCTTGTCAAATTTGACATTTATTTTAATTTTGTTTCTTTGCAATTCCGATGTCGTCTCAGTGCCCTGAGGTTCCATCACGTGCCAGGACTATTTCTCCGTAAGGTAATCTTCGCCAACTCCCAACCTTTTACTACAAGCGTCTCTTGCGATCTGATAGAGCTTGGAAAGCGAGCTAGGGCCTGTGGTGCCGTAGTCTGGTGACTAGACCATCAGATTGGTATGCTAGTCGTTCTCGGTTCGATTCTCACCCAGGACAAGGTTATTTTCTTAAGTAGTACATGGTGATTTTCCTATTTGCCCTGTCAAGTCTATTTCAACCTTGATTCTTGGAAACTAGACTGCTTGAATCAAGCTTGTTTAAATGTTTTTGGCTTAATTTGCTAAGCTCGCATCAAGTTGTCCCACTTGTCAAAGTAAGCTTGATTCACTTTTGAGTGAGGTCAACCTTGCTATGTGGAAATTCTATATTAAATTGTTATTCTCTGAACCATTGAGAGAATTGTTCGAAGTTTTACCTGTGAATTGCAAAGAAGAATATTTTGTCAAGGTGGCAGATACATAACTAACAGAAGCTTTCTTTAGTATTTTTTGCATTTCGCATTTGTTCAGGATGAATGAAGAAGGCTATCGTGCCTTGAAGGACCTGTTGCTTTCGGTAGGACCTTACGTGTGTTGTCGTTTATAAATGTACGAGTTAGAAAACAAAGCGCATATTTTGAAAGCAATACGAGCACCCTTAATTTCGTTTCTTCAGGGCGTATCAAACCCACTGTGAGTTTACTGATTTTGTATTTAGAAGAAGCATCTATACATAGGGTATGAAATTATACAAATTTATACTATAATGAAAATTTAGACTTGTCACCTTTATTGGAAATTGCGAATGCCTGAAATACCTAGTTCCTCGTATACCATATGCAAGACCTGTATTTTGTATAAACTAATTCGGGATACAAACCTTCGAGGATAAATTAATGCTTCGATCATTTCAATGATCTTGAAGAATTTTTTCATAGGTGCAGGCCTACTATCTTTCTTCACAATTTAACTATTAGTAATGACTTTAGGTACTTGAAATTTCTACGAAATAGGAGAAATGGATTCGATCTTGTTTTTGATCCTTTCCTAATTAAATGCAGCTATCGGAACACATATATTATTTCCTGTAACTGTAAATCTTTCTCTGCCTGAAACGATTTTAACAGCGAATTCTGGTTCATTGAAGGAACTTGAAACCCTGATTATCGTCCCAGCTTCCGTACTCCAGTATAATTAATGCCACGAATTCTGACCCAGCACTGGGGAGGCATGCAGATTCAAGTCATGTTGCTAACTATCCTGAGTGAAGTTTTTCAAGGTCTTTATTAGCGCACCCGTATGAATGTCAGTGAATAAGGGAAGATAAAGGGTTTGTCCTGTTTGTTTGTCTCCTCCCCTTCCCCCATAGATTTCAGTAACTACAAGTCTGACAGGGTTGAGCCATACACCGTTGGATTCGTCATGATTTTCAACGCTGGGGGAAATTATGACTGACTCTAAAACTGACAGGTCATTTTCATTTATTTAATTTTATCAATTTTTCCTACGTATTTTGACATGGTATGTTTGTTCTCCCTAGATCTCAGTAACTACAAGTCCCACCGAGATGAGCCATACACCATTGGATTAGTAATGGCCTCAAACCGTGGAATAACTTATAACTTAGACCCTGAAACTGGCAGGTATTTTCCAGTCGCTTAGTATTCTCCACTTGTGTCCCTCTTATATCTCAGTAACTACTAGTCCGACAGAGATGATCTATACACCGTTGGATTCGTCATGGACACCGGTGGGAAAATCTATGACTTTGACTCTAAAACTGGCAGATCCCGGCATTCGCTTAGTAACCTTCTTTTGTCCCTATGACTTCGCCTTTTTCCTTTGGATATGTTATAAGATAATTTGAATTTATACGGAGGCGCTTTGGCTTTGTCTATAATAAAACCATTACTTAGCTTGTTAGCTTTGCTATGATAAGTCTTAATGCTTGAGTAATACCTACTCTAAGGTCCTACCCACAATTCTCCACATAATCTTCTCTGAACAGATACGTGTCGAGGGACGCTACTCATCAGACTTGGGACAGACTTAAACCATAGCTGTAATCTAGCCCGATAATGTAAATTAAATAATATTTAAATTAATTATGCCTCAACATTCCTGAAATTCAAAACGTCTACTTTTAATTTCATACCTTGCACTACATTAATTAAAAGACCATGCCCAAACTGTTTTTGTTTTGTATTATTCAACGCCTCAGCTATCATTCATTTACCTACCCTACATTAACTCCTCTCTCTGTCTGTGTCTGTCTGTCTCTCTTTCTTTCTTTCTTCCTCTCATTTTTATATACATTCATAACGATTGAAACGTGTCCGTTTTTCATCATCGCATAATTGAGGTACATGGATGTTAATAATGGTAAGTGACATTTTATAAACTATACACACTGTTAAAAAAAAAACTTTATTCTATAATTGAGCAAAAGAATCCCAAACTGGCTCCAACTAAATTTTATTCAAATCTGAGCAATTGATAGTGCTCAAAAATGAGAAAACTTTTCTCATAAAATGAAGAAATGTTTCATACTTGAAAAAAGTTCTCATTTTTCAACACTATCTCTTGCTCAAAATTGAATAAAATTTACTCGGAGCCAGTTTGAATTTTTTTTCAATTTTTTTAACAGTGCAGGAATGGATATTTAAGGTTCAATAAAAGATTTAACCAAAACATGTGACATATACATTATTTTGTATCTTCAGTCAAAGATTTTTCGACAAAGACTCTGTCATCTGTTGAATCATTTATGAACTATTTCAACTGCATAACAGATTCTGGCGCGATTTTCTCAGTTTCGTTAAAAATGTGTCACGTACCATTATTTACACTCAGACGCTTCAATTTATTAAACATTTACCAACAACTGAAATAATAGCTCTTGTTAGTTTATCTCCAATAAACACCTTCAGACAGAAACGATAAACAAGTATTTATTTCCAGTTTATTCCGTAACTAAATAAACAGAAATTATGGATGGAACTTCTTTTAGTCGGTGGAACAGTGTGAAAAGTTTGTACTGTCTTGTCAACTTCTATACCTCCCTTTCTTTGTAAATGAAAGGAATTATTCTATTGTGGGGTTCTTCTCATGAAGTTCCAAATGAAAAAAATAATGAAACACTATGGCTTTCAATTCTGCGAAGACCAAAGGAACGTTATAGCTTTATTGACTAACTTTCGGTCTGTTTGTAAGCACGACATCTGGTACCATTTACCATTTATATCTTTTCACATTTGAAGAATATTTAAAATTATTTTATGCACGTTTTCATCCGGAATTCAAAATAAGAAATGTTTCTTTGAGGATAATGAACAAGAGCAGGAAAGAACCCAAGTGGTCTTGGTGATAGTCTTTTAATCTTGACTTTCGTGGTTTGATCTGTACGGCCAAATTTTAAATTTCTTATAGAAAATTGTTATTAAAAATTTCTAGACTCTTATGTAATATCGTGCTGTATAAAAAAGTGCTGTAATATCGTGCTTTGCTTGCCTGCCCATTTTATTGAATTTTCTGTGTATTGACGTTTTTGTCAGCCTCAGAGGTATAAACGTACCATACTCTATTATTACCTATGCTCTAAAGTGCAAACAATTATCTCAATCAAAAACATGTTGCATTATACTGTAAATAATGTAGTTGATTCATTTTCCTTCTGATGATGACTCCGACCAATGCCAAATAAAATTAATAACTAAAACTTAACGCTTCCAGTAATTTTCTTCTTCTGACGAATCAATGGGCCACGCTTCTTTGAATGGGAATTAAAAAAAAAAAGCTTTAGTGTTCTTAGCGGAAATTAGATGTTCATTTTTTTGTACCCCAGGCGGATCTTTACTTTCCATTGTCCTAGTTCCTGCTGGACAAAAATAATTCTTATTAATTAGTTTTTATTTGTGCAGTTTACTTTCCAGATTGTGGGAATCAGAAAATCTTAGCACTAATTCATAGAGGCTGGAGAATAGAAAGAAATGCACTGTGATGCATTATGCATCACAGTGTATATTTTCGTTTCTGCTCGTCGTTTTTGTTTTCAGAAAATCAAGACCATTTGACATATCGTGCTGCGGAAGTTATCATTCAATTATTGAAAGTATGTTAGAGACAACCTCCAAATGCGCATGGATTGAGTTCACCTGCCTTTCGCTACTGAGGAAGAAAACGAGTATAAACACTGGACTCCTTGCTGTCAAAATACATGACTTTCCAACAAAATATTTTACACTGTATTTCATTTAAATAATGATATTTATTTTCTAAAGGAAGAAATGAATATTCTGTAGTGAATTTAGAGATTCCAAAAGAGAAAAGAATGGTGCTTAAATAATATTTGGCTATTTGCTTTTCGTGCAGGAGGGCTCCGTGATTTCCAAAAAATCTTATCTAAATAGTGAGATGAAAAATGAAGAGCCTCCATGTTCTGAAATCAATTAAAATCTGACAAAGTGGACAAAGCATAGCGGCTATCAAACTATGCTTATAGAGAGTCTTGAGACATCTTTAATTGATGCTTGTATTTTTTGGAAAATCGTCAAAAGCTATCTTCAGCGGTTCCTGGGCAGTTTTTCGCTTATTCATTCAAGAAGCGTACGGATTACTTTTTTCAAAGTTTGTAAAGTAAAGAATACTTCCTGTGTATAACGTGTTACCTTCACTTCCTTGGCATCTCCTTCCTACTAGCTGTCACTGTCAACGTCGATTTTATTTTTTAATAAAATATCTCCGTGTTACTTGTGTTAAAATAATAAGAAACTGGCTAATAGAAACTTTACTCTAACCGAAAGTAATTAATTGATTCGTTTCAGAGTGTTAAATGGTATGCAAAAGCTACTCTGTCACACGTTTAAAGGATGACGTCCTTTGGCGAGAGCTCTTCCATGAAATTGGGCAGGGAATATAGTGACAAGACTTTTGTAATACACCAACATTTCTCTTAGTCAGGATTGCATGACTGGAACTTGGGTGCCTTCCCAGTGCTGATCTCAAATCTGTCGGAGTAAAATTTGTTAGAAGAAGGTTGTTCGCCAATGGTAGATACGCTGTGTGCTACAGCCAACTAATTATTTTTAACAACACAATTTGCGGGCTTTAAAAAGAGACATATATTTTTTTTCAAACATTTATTTCTCATAAGCGTCTTCGATATAAAAAACAATGGTAATAATAATAATAATAATAATAATAACAGGGAAACTATAGACAGGGATGGTCAAGTAGTGATGATAGTGGTAACCAAGTTCTTCATCATTGCCTACGAAGCACTCAAAGCAGTAGAATTGGAGCGCTGCCAATTGGAGAGCAGATAACAGGCAAATGCCGGCATGGTACATGATAATTAGACACTGGTTAAAAAATGTTCCTGACCTTAATTTAAGATACTATCTCCATATTCGATCACAGTGACTGAATTCAGAACAATCAGAACACCAAGTAGAATCGTAGAATCAAGCTTGATTAGCGATCCGGGAGCATCTAATTACAACGACAACACGTTATTGTGCACCGAGTCGACAATATTCAGTAAAGTTAAAAATTAACAACTGTCTCCAGTAGTTAGAAGTTGAGCGTTCTTCCGATTGGACCAATCTCCCAATCATAAGTAAATACTACAACGGAACAGTGTTGACGTCAGAAATGCATTGTTCGAACTCGGAAGACATAAACTAAATTACTTCTACGAATTAAGCACTACCACGATTTGCATCATGTTTTAATTATTCTTTCGATTTTTAAAAAGAAAAATAGGGATTGGAATTCATATTTATGGCGAACTTTCCCCATTTCTGCAAAAATAAGTAATCAAAATGGCGTCACCAAACACTTGACCAGCATTGGACACATGGTTATGAAAATAAATCGTTTTCTCTTTCTGCGCATGCGTGTAAATTACAGCGCAAATGAAACTGAGAACTTCTAATAAGGTAAAAGGTATTACTCGGTGCTTTTAAAGGATTACTGCTCAAAATACTAACTTTCTCTGAAACGTCACATACATAAAGGAAATTTTCCAAACTTTTCAACAGTGTACTTATTTATAAAACAAACTTTACCAGATACTAATCCATCAATCATGTAAACCTAATTAGGTCCCAAATTTTGTTCTCGATACCAAGAAATATGTTCGTTGCAGGATTGCGAGACTTTAATCCAGTGCAATATTTTAATGCTCAATCTCTAATCTGGCAAATAGACGCAAGTGTTAACCTGTTTCCTACTGAAAAATTCAAAGCAAAAAGCAGTTATTGTGCGTGATTCAAATTAATTAAGTATTGCCAGAAGAAAGATATTGCGTGACTTAAAAACGTTAAACACTGATAAATATTAGCATTTCATTTAAAAAAGAAAACATACTTCCTGAACGGAAGAAGTTACTTTATATTTGTTTTAGTGAGAATCTGAGTACTTGACAAAAAAAATTATAGCCTCAGAGTACATAAATAATCTGGCCACACCTGGATATAAAGCAATACGAATTAGTTTGTTTTTCATCTAATAAGGAAGGGACATATTGCAAAAGGTAATAAACATCTGAATTAAAGAAAAGAATAAATATTGTTATTTTTTATTTATTTACACGCTTTTCATTTCTGGTACAAATCTTGTAATTGATTTTTAACTCACTTTCCATCATCCGATTTCTTTGAATTTTTGTAAACTTGTTTGCTTCCGATGACAATACAATATTCAATTATTAGATATACCACACAATAATCCAATTAATGCAAACTCTGTATAATTCAAATATGCACTGAATTGAACCTTCAAGTCAGTGCTAATCATTCCGTAAACTAATTCCAAGACTTATTAAAACTCATACAGCTATTTATTAGGCTAATTGAATATTGGGAACGAACGTAAGAAACGACGAGTATCGCTGGAAAAGTTGATTTAAATCATATTGACAGTCTCACTTCAATAAGAAATGACAGTTTTCGAAATTTCATTGATTTGAATGTGTTTTCCTTAAAAGAAGTCATTCTTTATTTTCAAAATGAGTATCGTATCTTTTCTAACTTCTAATACAAAGCATTCTACCAAGCTCTGCCAAGGACGGGGTGTAATAAAAATTATGTAATATGCTTCAAACCACAACATACATTTCAATGAGTGCGGTAGGTTTATAGCATTACTTACAAATATATCAATTAGACCTATTTGTGATTTTATATAGAGTGAATTTTCTTTAAAAGTTTGCATCATATTCGCTAAGTTAACTAAAAAAAATTGAAAATACAGTGCAATATGAAACACGAAATAATACGATTCAAAGGAGCACAAGAAAAGCCTGAAAATATGGGACTCTCCCATGTAATACGGAGTGGCCTGTCCCTTTATTATCACTCAAATTCATCTCTATTTGCCAAAGAATAATAGAGCGAAAATAGAACTATAAAAGGGGTACTCTACATTCTATTCTAGAGATTGTATTCGGAAATTAATATTTTCTTTGCTTTCTATTAAATTTAATTTGGGTTTAGCACATAATTAAACATCACTTTTTTAAAGCATCCAAAAATTTTTTTTATATACGCACTTGTCAACATCTCCTTGTAAACGAATACAGTTTGACGACCAATGTTCTTTTTTTGTTTTATTTTGTTTTGAATACATTAAATATTAAAATGTAGAGCAAGTTCTTGTTTGAAGGAAAATAACTTTCGTCATGGCTTGTAAACACTAACAACCACGCTCTCATTTTTTTGACTTGAGAATTATATATATAAACATATACATCCTGACGTAAGCGGTTTATAAATTCTAAAAGCGAAAGAATGAAATAAATTATAACATACCAGTGATATATATATATATATTTTTGCAAATCCGTATAACATTACTCTAGTTATTTTTTTAAGCTTTAACGGCCCTCTGAGTGTGAAAGGTATTACTTTACATTGTGAATACGCAATAGCGCACAAAATGACATCCCACCAAGTTATGATTAGCAAATATGCGCTTGTCACATAAATTTGTCGCGTGAGCGATAACCATGATCATAAAAAAAAAAATTGTGACACATGACAAAGAAACCTTGATTGCTTATAACCGGAAGTGATTTTCCGTTTCAGAGGTTGTTGTGCCCCCAAAAGATTGATAATAATGTATATTTTTTTTCAAAAAGAAGGCTTCATTCGGCGACATGTCTTTTATACTCCTTGATAACGAAACAAGCTTAGCATGGTTGATGTTTAATATATATTATTAAATGAATAACCATTCATGAATTCCAAGAATAAATTATCACTGAGGTGTGTAAATGGCTTTTCTCTTTCGTGCTTTCCTTCCAAACATACTTTTTTTGGTGCCTTTTAATAAAAATAAACTATGTTTTGCTTTCTCATGATGTAATAAAAATTATAGCATCGAATTAACTGACATAATACCTTATAAACACTATATGTATATTTGTAAACAGAGAAAATTGTGGCAGGCTGATAACATGTTTTGTTTTCTCGGCTTCATAGTAATATTACAATATTGCCTGCATTTATGAAAGTGAATATTCCTATCTTCCACACGCAAGAAGGTTAGGTACTTCACATGGGACTCAATACTTGTATTCCATTGAAGAAATTTAATTTACGCTGCGATAAACAGGTGAAAATTTATCTCACCTTCTTTCAAATATAGCGGCTGTATTTCGAGTTGAAATCTAACAACGATAGCTTTGGCTGGTCCACCATATACGTTACTGTACCTTGTAATGAAATAGGATGTTGAACTGACGCGAGAACATAGTACGGTACGTTCTACGGTAGACCGGTTTAGTATTTCATTTACTTGGAAAGCCGTGCAAATTACATGTCCAATTTGCTCTCTTTCCAAGAGCTTGTTCATCACAACTCACAAGTAGATTTAGTGTAAATATAGCTGACGCAGCTTACAAATAACATTTAGAAAAATATTTTGTGTGTACAATGATGTAGTATGGGTATTAACAACGCCGCTAAAAAAGGATTTAGTGTGTTGTATTACTTCCGACGTAAACTGTGCTAGTACTAAAATCAATAATAATGCATAAGTTAAAAACAGCTATCTTCACTAAACCATGAACTAAATACTTCAATTTGTGCACAATGAAAGGGCCAATTAGTTTCTTGCTTGCAACTGACGTAAGTATTTCTCCTACTTCAGTGTCTCTAAAGCAAAGCCCCCAAACTTGTGGTTCGCGAGCCATAAACAGCGTGGTTGTATGTCCATCAATAACGGTCCCCCATGAATTACTACAAAATAAAAATTAACCACCATTTTTCATCGCTGCTTATATGTCACTATTCTTATTCGTGGTGTAGATAAACATTTTATATTAAAGCTCTTCATCTACTACCGATACATAATGCTACGAAAGCTGATGACATTAAAAACAAAACACAGTTTCAAGAGGAAAAATTCAGCCTCAGCGGAAATCGGAATGTTTATTTACTGATACTGGCAACATGTTGTGCCTAATTCAGAAAAACGAGGTGGTTTCTTAACAAAAAAGTAGCTCTTTAGTTCATTTAAATTCTTTGACTGAAAAATCACGATACACAAAATCTAAAAGTCCAAATCCCAATTTCAGGGCCTCATAACTCGTGAATGGTAAATGTCTACAGCATAGTACTGCGCATGATTACTCCTGAGGTCAAGGGCTACCACCATACCAAGTTTGGTTAAGATGGGATGTATTCTGTATTTCTCACACGATGTACCGTACTAAAGTCTTATACGATTTTTTTTTTAAACAGAAGATCGATAAGGCGCTGTTAAAAAGCAGCCCCTCGATAAAGAATCAATTGCGCTATTTGTACTTTTTTATAGCATTATGTATGAAGAAGTAGGCTATTGATAGATGGACGTTTAAGAAGTTCAAAAGATTTTCTAGCAATAAGTTGAATTACGTCATCGCAGCAACGAGTTAACAAAACAATTCTCCTATCTTACATGAGAAACTGAACCATACTTTACTAGAATACGTATGCCAATCTGGCTGAGCCAAAGTTGTCTTAAAGCCATAAATAAACTCAAATTCAGGTATGTTCAGCGCTAGAAATGGACAGTCGCACACAGGAGCGTCGTTCTGGTTCGTGAATATCTGGCACTTTCCTGTTCCGTCTCGTCAATAAGGTAATCATAGACAAGAAAAAGGCAATAGCATGTTAATGAAGATAAAGCGTTCCGTTTAATGAAAATTTCCATTTGGAGCCCTGGGTATGTTAAATCTGTAGAACATGATCAGCCTGTAGCCGATCTCGATAGTCGATAATCGTGTTGACAAGGACTCTGGACCTCCGTGGGTTCGAATTCTACTTCGGGCATGGATATTTGTGGATCGACCGTTGAACTTGTGTAATGCAGACAGGTCGAAGTCAGTACTTATTAAATTGGCCTATACAAAATAACGTATGTTTTTTACGATCACCCTATGAGGTGAAGACGTACAGCATGCACCGTTATATGGTGCTGAGCTACACCAAATTCAATGAAGCAATGTGATCATAGAGGAAAGAGTATTATCAACATTGTTTGTCCAAACTTAGACAGGTACTACAAGTGACGCAATTGAAAATACCATCACATAAAACGAAGATGCGTTAAATGCGTGTTGTTGAAAGGGAACTATGGACATTGAGTAGAATGAGTTTGCTGTTTTTCTTCTTCTTTTCGGGGGAGGTTGGGGTGTATTTTTTTTATTGGTTCCGTTTATACATGCTTGGTGTACCTGTTTCTATCAATGAATCGATGCACGCAGTCGTTTTGTCAAAAGCTACGGAACAATTCCAGAGTTCAACGCCACTTGGCACCGGTGGAAGGACAAACCTTTTGATGGCAAGCAAGACGAAATGTCTTCAGTTCCTTTCTGGTTTTTTTTTTTTTCTTTCTTCTTCGACGCTGTGGATGGACACTTTTTTCCCACACCGATGTTGCGTGACGAACTTACTCTGCGAAGTCTAAAGGACGGACATTAAATAGGAAAGAGAGGCATTTAAGAAGTTATAATACGTTGGAATGTCCACATTAAACTGTCACACGGGCAAAGAAAGGCAGAAGAAGTGAGAACTCAAGTCTTCTGTCTTCATAAGAAATGGAGAAAGGAACCCTCACTCTCTATCTCTCTCTCTCTCTCTAAATACATAACACATTAAACTATTTCCTCTTCAGGTCTTCCGGTTCTTTCTCAGGTTTCTTGGGTAAGAAATGTTCCTTGCTTGAATGACTGTGACTAGTCAGTAATTATTAATAACTTCTATGTAGTTTCTTCTGATTGGAAGACTGGTAAATTGTCCAAAGCCTTATTATGATTGATTTTTGATTTCCTATTTAAAGGTAATAGATGTGATTTAATTGACTAATGGAACTTGCCTAGACGGACAATATACAAGAGACTATAGGTAACAAATGAATAATCAAGCGGAACGTATTGTCTGAATTACCCAAAGGATTTTACTGAATTCCGTGGTATATAATTATTAATTGCTTCTAGCACTTTTTAGCAGTGATTACGAATAATCGGTCGAGATCCAGGTTTCGCGACACGAAGATTGGTTGAGATTGTTGTTTATCATTGTTTTCCTTTGAATTGATATTGTACTATCGTTCTAACAACGGAATCTGCAATTTCTAATAGAATCTCAAACAACAATATTCACTATGTTGTTTGATGTTTTCACGACGAATGTACTGAATAAATTCTTCCTGGGATTTCAGTCCTGTCGACTCGTTTCTAATCACCTACGCTCAGTGTAGACAATATCCAACGATGATGAAATCCAGACCTATTTCTTTCAATGTAGGTAGAATAACTATTCATCTAGTGCGGATACTAATTTCAGAAAATAATAAATACGAGGTGCATTCAAGAAAAAGGCAAACCTTTGCTATAAAGACTTTATTGCTTATTTTAAAGCTTTTCTATCACTATCCCTTCAAAGAAATCACTTCATTTGGTGATACCCCGTTTCCAGATTTTTTTGTATTGTTGGACTGCTTCCTAGAACGCACTTTCTGTGATAGGGTGCAGTTCTTTTATCGCATTTTGCACCTCTTCTATGGTTTGGAAACGCGTCTTCCCAAAGTGGTTCTAAGTTTGTTAAACATGGAACTGTCTGTTGGAACTAAGGCTCTGTCGAAAAGCTATATAGTGCGTACTCCAAGTATACATTTCCCAGGAACTTACGTCACAAGCTTTGCTCAAAAGCTAGAAGTTCGCAAGTACAGCAATATTTAGTACCTAGTGCGCGAGGAAGAAGCCAGAGATGGCGCCAGGATTTTATACAAGGGGAGGTGGAGGTGTTAACAGTGGAAACGAAAGTGCTACAAGGTTAGGAAGTGGTTGGATCATGAACATTTAAAAATAATTCAACAAGGTAGTCTCTTACAATTACAATTGCGGAAAACTATGCAATCCACGAACGTAATTTCAAAGAAGGAATTAAATGTGTACATGGATTTATTCTAATAATCGTTCTTTCAAGATCGTCTAGTGTGGCCGTTTGTTACTGTTCTTGTCCTTTTGCAGCTTATTCTTACTAATATTTTACTTTGCGTCCTAAGAAAAACATAGGGCGCTCTCTCATATACAGTCACTTTATAAGCTTTTGAATTGGCGCGCATCATGCTCTTCTTTTTAGTCATATATAAACAACATTATTATTATTATTTTACTTTTTAGTCCAAATTGTTTAAGAAAAGAATGTCTTCATTAAAAAAAATATATTTCGAGTCATTTCCGTATTCGGATACTTTTTCACTAAGCTAATGTTTTGTGACCCCAATCTTAAAGTGTTCTACAACCAGCCAAAGCACAGATCGTTGCAGACTAGTATTTTTTTTTTTAGGATAAAAAAGCCCATGTTAACAAAAATAAAATATGCTTTTTAAAATATAGAAATATATTAAACTAACAATGTAATATTGTATTACCACCCAATTTACGTCGCTGTGCAAAATTTCATCATTGTATAACGACGAGAAATGAGTTAAATTAACGTTGCAAGATTTCAGGACACTACGAACCATTGTGAACTAACGAAAAGAAAGCTAGTTAGGTCCGTCCTTGGAACGCCCCAGTATGAATCTCCGCATGCTGTTAGGTAAGGAACTATGTTAAAGCATAGGAATGGTATTTATAGATAGTTTCTATCTACACAAGACATTTCCCACTAAGTATGAGAAAGAGAAAGAAGGTAAAAAAGATGAGGGCACGAATAAGCCAATTAAACTTGAAAAACTTAAAGAACTTCACAGAAACAATAAAAGTTTTTTACAACACTAGTTTGGAGGGTAAAGTTGAATAGACAATGGAATAGGCAATTAAATATAAATTCATATTTTACATAATTCCTTTAATGATACATTGCAAAAGATTTTTTTTTAAAATTCAGTGTGTACAAATAGTTATTCTCATATCAGCAATTTTATTCCTTAATATAGTGGACAGGACTGTATTGCTATAAAAATTATTATAATTTTTAATTATTCATTTCATAATCGTTTGGTTAATGCGTCTTTAAATAAGGGCCTTAAAATATCTGCCTAAATTATGCGCTGAATGAATGTAAAGTTAGAGAAAAAAAAGCAAGATGTACAAAGTACATGTACTCAACTTAGGAGGATACTGGGGAATACTCTATCCCACATTATCACCCCTTCTTTTATTTTCTTCGCAATTTCGACTTTTTAAATACATTTTTATTTTTACAAAAACGTTATAGCTATTTTAAGATTTTTATAATTGCTGTTATTCAAAGAATGTGTATGGTAGTTTTTCATTTTGTGCATAATGAAAGGAAGGAGAGCTAAAAACAAAAGTGTTGTTCCACATTTGCCGCATCTACTCTAATTTCTAAACATCCTACAGAAGAACCTACTGGTTCAATATGGACGAAAACAGTTTTCTGTAATTTGCTTAAAATTGTCAGTCAACTTTTCCCAGTCATAACTTTGTTAGGTCTTTCAGGAAACATACTTCTCAACACTATATAAAAGTTTCATTAAATTTTGCTACTCAATGAAAGGAACTTTCACAAATGTTTTTAATCAAATTTTACAAAGTTTTCTCCTTCACTGTATAAGATACTACATATTAGTGCCCCTATTAAAGACATTAGTTCTAATATTATTAATTTCAGGTGCTCCTCTATCCATAAATAAAATTATAATAAACATTGTCTTCTCTCAAAACAATGCTTCATTGCGAGTGTTTTAAATATTTGACTGGTGCTTTATGTTAATTTGCAACATAATTTAAGAAGATTTAATATTTCCTTTTTGTACTCAATTCTTTCTCTTTCATTGCGTTCTTAGAACTTATGATTCTGTTTGTTTCTCTCCGTTAATTAACTATCCGAACTTCCGATGGGAACTTCTCATGCACCAATTATACGTTACTACGAGCAAAGTTGAAAGTTAACGTCTTCGACAAATGAATGAACCAAACGATAAGTTTTTTTTCTTCCTACTTGCAGTAATTGTGTATGCATTTTACGTACTCCGGCTAATTAGAAGGAATCTGAAACATTTCTAACGATCTTCCGTAGAAATAAATGAACCAATCTAAGGAAAAAATGTTCCTTTTTAAAACAGTATTGAAAACAAACATCGTTACCTTTTCTTCTTGACTGGGTTAGTTACTGAAATGTCAATGCTTGTTGTAGGTTATGAATATCAAACAAACTTCCCTGCGAAACATGTATTTATCTGTAATAAACATCTTGTGTCCTTCCTCATGATGCATGAGTTCATTAACTGGGTTTTCAAAAATATGTCAGTAGATATTGCACGGCGAACAATTTTGTTAATAGAGTAGTCACGATAGAACAAACAACGTTTAGCAAATATAAATGAAGTAGAGAGAAAGAAAGAGAGGACATTGTAGTGCCACACAATTAAAAAAAAATAGAAAAAGGGTTATATTTTATTGATCACAAATTATCTATCAAAATCGCCAGTTGGTGACGTTTTCTTTCCTCATCGTAATGACTGTGATACCTGAGAAATATCATTTGACAATGGTGTTAGAAAGACTGATAACAATTAGGGAACAGTTTGAGTGGCATGATACACTTCGAAGTCTATAATAACATTAATTCTGTGACAACGATTGTACCGGTACCTAAATATCAATATTTTTCATGTTATTTTGAAGGCTGACCTCTGGGCTACGATACTTAAAAAATTCTCTCCCTAGCAAACAGTTAGTTATACATGATATATGGTGCCTCAAGTGAAAGGAGATAATATGATATGGTGGAGGGATCCAAACCAAGTAATTTGAGATGTCAACTTCAAACTTTTCGGAGGGTAGTTCAAGGACTCCCTGTAATATAACATAAACGTGGTGAAAATATTTGTGTGTGTGTGTGTGTGTTTCAATAATAACGCTAATACTGTCCTGTCCACTATATTAAGGAATACAATTGCTGATATGAGAATAACTATTTGTACACACTGAATTAAAAAAAAATCTTTTGTCATGTATCATTAAAGGAATTATGAAAAATATGATTTTAATTGCCTATTCCATTCTCTATTCAACTTTACCCTCCAAACTAGTGTTGTAAAAAACTTTTTTTGTTTCTGTGAAGTTCTTCTTTAAGTTTTTCAAGTTTAATTGGCTTATTCGTACTCTCATCTTTTTTATCTTCTTTCTCTATCTCATACCTAGTGGGAAATGTCTTGTCTAAATAGAAACCACCTATAAATACCATTCCTATGCTTTAACATAGTTCCTTACTTAACAGCATGCGGAGATTCATACAGGGGCGTTCCTAGGAGGGGGCTGACTAGCATAGTTTATACATTCTTTTCTTTAGTTCACAATGGTTCGTGGTGTCCTCAAATCTTGCAACGTTAATTTAACTCATTTCTCGTCGTTATACAATGATGAAATTTTGCACAGCGACATAAATTGGGTGGCAATACAATATTACATTGTTAGTTTAATATATTTCTATATTTTAAAAAGCATATTTTATTTCTGTTAACATTGGCTTCTTTATCCTAAAATAAATACTAGTCTGCAACGATCTGTGCTTTGGCTGGGTGCAGAACACTTTAAGATTGGGGTCACAAAACATTAGCTTAGGAAAAAAGTATCCGAATACGGAAATAACTCGAAATATTTTTTTTTAAAATAAAGACATTCTTTCCTTATTTAAATATTAACATGAGTTAGGTCTGAGTAATTTTCCTTGATATTCTGCTTATAAACGCAATATAGATGTAGTCTTCAATGCTTTATTGAATACCTGAATATTGAATACTTTCCCCACAAAAATACTTGAGTTTGTGGGGAAAGTAACTAAAGTGGATCCGTAAAGAAATTCCAGTATAATGCCGAAAAGTGCACAAACTGATATACGAAACAACACAGAAAATTACTAATGAAAGTACATTCAATTAAATATAAAAATATTTACTTGCATTTCTGTCTTTGTAAGTGAACTTCAGTACAGACAAATTTTCAGTACTTGAGTAACTTTCGAATTTAGGAATTGACACAATTACAAATCAATTTCATATTTTTTCGAAAGTTCCCTATGCAAAACTCGAAATGTGTAGTTTCATTACCCAATATAATTGTGCGATACAGATACTACTAGATATTTTGTTAAAAAAAAAAAAGTGTCTAAGTTACCCATTGGGTTGGAGTAACTTGAGACAATAGATAAAATGCTGTATTGACAAGTAGATTTTCTGCAATGGAGCAAATTAAGCCAACTTGGGGGAACTTAATACACAGTAGATACCACAAAAGAGTTTTTATTGAAGAATATTCAAATAATGTAAGGAACACTTTACAACCTGCACTATCAGGTTTCAGAGCCACTGGAAAGAAGTGCCTGCCTATTGAGATCTTTCCGCCACAATCAACTCAGATACCACAGTATCATCATCAATGGCCAGGAAAACGTAACAATTATCAATTTTTAGAGATTTACGCATGTATTTAACATGGCCTGTGCCAAAGTTGCCTAAGTAATGCCTAAAATGAAGTTCAAATAAAATGAACTTAACGATAACATCTTCTCGTTTTCATTCTTCCCAGTCACTTCGGCTACAAAACACACTGTGCTTTCCTTCTTTGTGTTAACTTCATAGATGAGTTTGACGACGAAAATTTTCTACATCACTTCATCCATGGTACCGAGCCGCCGTAGCTCAGTAGTGAGCCTTGGCGTAACATTCAGGAGGTCGTAGGTTCGATCTCAGCGACTGACCCCATCTTGACTGAGGTTTCTTCAGTTTTTTTCTGTCACACGAGGCGAATAACGGGATGACAGCTTCAACACAGGCCCTGGCCGACACCTTCCCGAATCCTTTCCCCTCCCCTCCCGTCTTGAGCCTTAGATGACTAAAGGCCGTAAATAAATTTAAAAAAATCCAAGGTAAGAGAATGTCTCTTTCCTTGTTCATAGAAAGCGGGTAGATCCTTGAATGCAGCTCATCATCATCATCACTACTGATTTCTAAGGAGAGATGAAAATAAGAGAATCGTGGAGCGAGTCGGAGTCTGCACCGGAATCTGAATTATCGCCGGAAACGTGATACTTGTATCCATAACGTTTGTGAATCGAGTTTCTTCCCAAGGAAAGGATATTTAGATGTCTCATTTTACCCCATATCACGCCAGTTTTGAAATATGAAATATTCTGCATGTAAGAAACAGATGGCCACACTGTTAAAATGGAGGAATAATTATGTTACCAATGGTAAAAGTATGGACATTATTAGAATGGCACATAAATGACTTTCGAGCATAGTGAACAGTTTGACAATAAATCGATTCAAGAATAGCCTTTCCGTCTTTTGACATCAACCTTCTTAACTATAAAGATGGGTGAAAATTACTTACCGTTATCGTGGACGCTTGACGAAAGCATACTACACTGGAGCAAAGCCTTGACGAATAACAGTTAAGCCACAGCACTATTTTAAAACTTGCATCCGGTTTTGTTTCAAGTTCCCCCGCTGTCTCAAGGAACCACATTTGACGATATTAATTATGTATTTATCCAAAAGTAAAAATGCTTTTCAAAGATAAGGGCAGTGTTGATAGATATGTTCCATTGGAAAGTTAATGGTTAATTATTTATAAGTTGACAATCGTTCATA
The DNA here is from genome assembly GCA_022664845.1 of Lepisma saccharinum. Taxonomy (NCBI): domain Eukaryota; kingdom Metazoa; phylum Arthropoda; class Insecta; order Zygentoma; family Lepismatidae; genus Lepisma; species Lepisma saccharinum. Next base: position 127,623 of record JAGDQP010000296.1, read on the forward strand.
TTTGGAAAGATAAATTCTAAATACTTTTTACTGATAGAAAATGCATATGGTTTAAATGTCCACCATTTTCAAATGTGTAATTCAGTGTTTAAGGATTCCAAAGAATGCGAAGCAAATCTATTTATAGTCAGCAGAAATATAAATACTCCTGATTAAAATATAAGTATACGAAAAATGCACATTAATATCTGCGGGTGGATCCTGAATATTAGCATAACGTCAGAAAATTGTATCTGCATGGATTTACACAGTGAATGTTACCCAATGCGATCTGTTCTGTAATGCATGATCTATGGAAACGGAAATCTATCAAACAATATTTATAGTGATTTTACTTTAGTCTCAGTACTAAATAAATTGATCTTAGTTTATTACAAGCATGTCTATGAGTTCTGATTTATGGAATGTTGTATAGTAAATACATTTAATGGATTCATAATAAGAGCAGCTTCATTAAAAGCACATCTCGGGTATACTTTTATATGGAACTACACTGATAAATATTGTTATTAATAAGTAGAATCTTTACTTTGCTACAGACAAAATGTTTTGCCATTATTTTCAAATTATTTTGGTAAAAAAAATATATATATTTAATAAAACTCTTTTGGATATTCTATGTGTATTTATTTAATTTCAACGATTAATCGAAAAGAACTTTAGTAATAAAATGTCTGACATAAGACATGTAGGCTTCATGCTCAAATATACTTCAATGATAAGACACCAACTAAAGGACATCATATAAAGCACACAGAGACAATTGAAACAAAACTTGAATTTTCTTAATGTAAAGAAAAAAAGTATACTCAAAATACGCTAAATACAATGAACTTTCAAAACAAGTTATTTTAGGAGAAGAAGAGACGAGCCTTGACCAGTATTGTTGCACAAAAGAAAATATAATAACACACGTTCTAATGAGCTACTATAACAAATTACTTTCCATATCTCTTACATTAAAACTGGGTCAAAATTTATTTTACTTTTCGAGGAAGAAAATTTAGAATGAATGCGACGAATACATGATAGAACGATAGAACAAACAAATGTCAAGGACTAGAGTTCCCTCTTGTGGCCATCTACTGCTGAGATAATTATAATGATCTAAGGTGGGTAACTGAGCTCCCTTGTAATTAAGGGTTCGATAATCAGTGACGACGACAAGTGTTTCGGATCACGAAGGTCCTGTCCTTAGTTATTATCGTATTCATCCGGTGGAAACCAATAGCAAACCACCATCGGTTCCTCTTGACTAGGGACCTTCAGGTCATAGATTTGTCTCTGGGTAGATCACCTATTATTATCATATCATATATCCTATGAAAGACGGTATAGAACAACATCTAGTGAAAAATGTGATATAGTATTTTCTTTGAAGGTAAGGTAAGTTTCTATTCAGACTGAATAGAAAAGGAATTAACAAGTTTTTGGGAAAATCTAATATTTAGCCTTGAGTGAAATCTTATATAAGCTTTTCTTAGTTTTGCTCTTGCAAATCTATTCATAGCATCTTCAAGTGTGATTTCATGAGAAATTGTGTGATCTGTAATGCTGTATGTAGAACGTGAAGAACACCGAACTTCCAACATGTGGAAATATTGCCAAGTTTTGATTTTACACATTGTTGATAAGTTGTGTTTCTAGCATCCAACGGAATGACATATATAAAAACTTATGTGATTTCACCTTAATCTAAGCATTCTTGAAGATATGTTCTACATGTGAAGCATTTGAAGTTGTGTGAAAAATGACACTTAAATACTTCACTTTCTTCTAAGCTGAAATAAATTTCTGGCACTGCCTTTTCTCTAATAGGAAAATCACTTCATTCTACACCTGCGAAAACATACCAGAAACTCTCGGATTTGTCAGAGACTAATTTCAATGTGATTTCATCACAGAATCAAATTTTCCCAAAACATTTTCATTGAATTTGAAAATTTACATAGCGGGCTCACGATAATTTCTTGAATGTAAACTTTGTTATGAAAGAGTCTACATTGTTGCAATATACCCTAACTGGTTCAACAATCTCTCTTTATAGTCCTTGTGCCAAAAGCCAAAAACGATGTTTTTGTATAACATGGGGGAACAGATGAAACTTTCAGCACTTGTACACTGGCATGTGTAGAGCACGAAAATACGTGATGAACATTCCAAAAATGTAGCTATCCAAGATGGCGGCCATTCAAAATGGCGGTCAACGCTATTTATGAAAATCAACGTATCTCGACTCTGAATTATCCGATTTCGATCATTCATTTTTCAAATTAAAGATAATTTTATTGGCTACATTTTTGTTTATGAGCAATATTTTCATAAATCTAACAGTTTTTCAGTTAAATGTAAAAAAATGTTTTTTTTTAGCCTAAAATATTTTCTTAATATTTTACTTTGAAACGACTGGTTTTAGTGAAACCTATGTGCTGACACAAAATATAGCTTGTTACTCAGGCTTTTATTTAAGAAAAGATCAATTATAATCTGAGATCCGACAAGTATAATCCGAGATATGGACAATTATTTGAAAATTTCTGCAATACGAGGTAATATTGCGGAGGCAGTAAGACGCGTAGTGGTTACATGATGTTTTGGTATGAAACTTTCCGCTCTTCAACACTTGTCTATGAAGAGCACGAATATAGGTGATAGACATCACAAAACGTTAGCAAAATGGTGGCTAGCGCCAATTTTTCAATGTTACATATATCGGCATCGCATTACGAGATTTCGATGGTTCTTTTTTTAAAAAAATAAAAGATAATTTCTTTGAATTCAATTTTAATTAAGAGTAATATTTTCATAAATCTAATAGATTTTTTGTTAAGTTTAAAATTGTGCACTTTAACCTAAATTATCTTATTTAATATTCACTTAAGTATACTTAGTTTTAGTTTTTTAAGTGACTTTAAAAAAATAAAAAAATGTTTATTTTCTTATTTAAGGTGTTATTAGGAAACGATATTTTTTTAGATAGATATATGCTTTAAAACTGCTGCTGGGCCACGGTGGGTCAATGGTTTAGCGCTCACCTCTGATGCTAGGGGTGGTCGGTTCGACACCTGCTTATACTATATGTACATTGTGGTGGACTAACACCATGTGCGTGGCTTTTCTCGGGGTTCTCCAGTTTCCTCCCAGTTTCTTTATTCCACCAATTCATCTCATCATCCATCCGGCCTGAGCCAAAGTTGCTTACAGGTGTTTAAATTAAATTCGAAAAATGCTGCTTCTAATATATACTTTTATTTGAAGAAAAGGACAATCATATCCGATAATCAGGACCTAAGAAATCACTACTAATAAAAAGTTTGGTTTTCTGTTGTACTTTACAAACAGGTTAAGGCAAGTAAATGCATTGTGAAAGGTGTTAGAAACTAACTGAAAGTACTTGATATTGTCCAAAGTGTCTGAGAAATTTATTAAGAAGTAGCATCAGCTGTAATAAGGCTCCATTCAGGTCAGGCTGTGACAGTGTAAGTGCATTTGCAGGACAAAGATAGATCAAAACGTTTATTGGAACAGCACAAAATATGTGACAACATTCACAAGCTTAGGAATCGAGTGAACTGTTCCAGATGAGTTATTCAAGACAATTCGAAAGCTTACTTGTGACATGTATTCCAAGAAAATATAAATTGGAAGTGCAATGAGCTGCGATGAAATTATTTACATCCAAAGGTGGGTGAAGTCGATAGTTGCTAACTACCATCGTTCAAAGATACATTGAAACGCGCAAATGTCCAGATAGGGATTTAGATACAAGGAGTGGGAAAATACTCTTAAGTATACCAGAGGTTGAAGGACATGAATGGAGAAAGGACAACGAAGGAAAGCTATGCATCAATTGGATCGCCGGAGCATCTGCACCAGAAACTGTTTTATTTGCCATCCTGCGCTACAACTGTTACAGAAATATGCAGTAATTGCTCTGGTTCAGATTATCGGTTAGCGTATTATTGCTCTTTTTTTCTTCTTCAAATAAAAGCAGTGTCTTTTGCAAAAGCATTTATTTATCTAAAAACGGTAGTTTTCTAACATAAATTTAAATAATAAGAAAATACTACGCATAACATTTTGTTTTCCTCCTTTTTTTAAAAAGAAATGTTCACCTAAACCTAAAATCTGCCTCAGTCAAATATTAAATAAAAATGATTTCGGTTAAAATTCGCAATTTTTACATTTAACTGAAAAACTATTAGATTGATGAAAATATTGCTTATTGAAGTCAAAGAAATGATGTTTCACTTAAAAAAGGAACCATCGAAATCTGGTAATGAGATGCTGATATATATAACATTGAAAATTGGCGATAGCCACCACTTTGAATGGTCGCCATCTTGGATAACTACATTTTTGAATAGCCATTACGTATTTTCGTGCTCTATACACGCCAATGCACGTACTGAAAGTTTCATTTGTTCCCCCGTTTTATACCAAAACATTATGTAGCTTCTACACGCATTAGTGCCTCCGTAATATTACCTCGTTTTGCAGAAATTTTCAAACAAATGTTCGTATCTCGGGTTATACTTGTCGGATTTGACTGATTTTTTTAAAGGTTACAAGCTATATTTTATGTAAGGACATTGGTTTCACTAAAACCAGTCGTTTCAAAGTAAAATATCAAATAAGAAAATATATGAAACATTTCTTACATTTAACTAAAAAAAAAACTATTAAATTTATGTAGATATTGCTCATAAATAAAAATGTAGACAATGAAATTTTCTTTAATTTAAAAAAAGAATGATCGAAATCGGACAACTCAGAGCCGAGATATGTTGATTTTAATAAATAGCGTCGGCTGGCATTTTGAATAGCCGCCATCTTGAATAACTATATTTTTGGAATGTCCATTGCGTATTTTCGTGCTCTACACATGCCAGAGTACAAGTGCTGAAAGTTTCATCTTATCCCCCATTTTATACCAACAACTTGTCTGGCACAAAGACTATTATTTTTACGTTTTAGCTTCTTTATTTACTTGTCAATTTATCTTTGTTAAAAAATGGTTCAATTTCCTTCCAATATGAACAAGTGGAAAGGTTTCAGGCATAACCTGTATTGCCACTAGTTGAAAGTAAAAACTTAAAAGTGTAGACAAGCTAATTCGTTCACCGAGAAAAATTGGTACACTTTTAAAGTTAAACAAATAAACAGTTGGAAGTTTATCTGATATTTGAAAGAATAAGTTGTAAAGCCAAAGTCAATAATCAATGGTTTTACTTACATAAATGAGAATAATAATAGCAGTAGATTCTCTCCCGTGAGCTTGGTGCCCGGAGCTACTGTCACTGCCCCTCGTTGCTACGCTGCTCTGCGTTAGATATAAATTGCTTCCTTTGAATGACAGATTGCAATTAGTGCCAATAACTTCAGCAAATTCAACCTTAATTTAAATTGATTTGCCTCTTTTTCCATTATTCGGAGGAATATAGTCGTTCTCCAGTGATTTTGAAAAACCAAGGGAAATAGAGCTAATATCAGATTTCACTGCTGGCTAAATTAGATTTACCCCCAAACTTGTTAATTCGTTTTCTATTCCGTCTGAATACAAACTTACCTTACCTTCAAAGGAAATACCACATTTTTCACTCAATGTTGTTGTTCTACATCCTCTTTCTTAAGATAGGCTACATGATATGATGATGATGATAGGTGTTCTATCCAGAGGCAAATCTATGACCTGAAGATCTCTAGGCAAGAGGAATCGATTGTGGTTTCCCATTGGCTTCCACCGAATGAATACGTTGATCACTAAGAACAGAACCTACAGTGTAAAGTGGGACCCGAACGACTTGTGTCCCCACTGAGTATCGTACCCGGGATTCCTTAATTACAGGGGAGCGCAGGTACCCACCTTAGATCATTATAATTATATCAACAGTAGATGGTCACAAGAGGGAACTCTAGCCCTTGACACAATTTCTTTATTCTATCGTTGTAGAATGTATTCATCGCGTTCATTCTAAATTTTCTTCCTAGAAAAATAAAATAAATTTTGACCCAGTTTTGATTTAATTTAAGGTAATTAGGTATAGTATGTAACAAATAAAAAAAAACGAAGATTCTTCTTTAAGTATAATTCTTTCTTTAACTATTCTTTCTCTCTGTCGATAAATAAATATATTCCCTTGTTCTTAGACCCTTTAATCTCAGTTGCATTTACTTCACCGTGGATCATAATATTTTGAGCTTCACTTAAGCTTGCAAGAAGGTATGTGTAAACAGGTAAAACATTCCCTCCTTATTGGTTGAATGGTGTATGACGCATTAACGTTATAGATCACCCCCGCCATCTTGGTATGACCTTTCCATTGACTTACACGGGAATTTTTTATATTTAACCATGTAGATCACCCCCGCCATCTTGGTACGCACTTTCCATTGATTTACATGGGAATTGTTTTACTCGTCTTACATCTTTCAGGAGCATACTTTTAACTTCTGTTTTCGCCCAGTTTATCGTCATGTTCTCTTTCACTCATGCTAGTTCATAGAAATGCAATATTTTACACACGAACAGTTTAATTTCCCGTTAATATATTGTGATTTATATAGAAACTATTAATAACACAATATACTTATATATTTGAAGAAACTTCACAAACCAAAACTATACAAGAGTCAAAATAACCACCAAGACAAATTTTGTGAAAGCAGAACTTAAATATTCTACTTCCGAGAGGCAGAAAATGAGTAAAACAATTCCCGTGAAAATCAATGGAAAGGGAATACCAAGATGGTGGGGGTGATCTACACTGTAAGTTCTGCTTTCACAAAATTTGTCTTGGTGGTTATTTTGACTCTTGTATAGTTTTGGTTTGTGAAGTTTCTTCAAATATATAAGTATAATGTGTTATTAATAGTTTGCTATATACATCACAATATGTTAACGGGAAATTATACTGTTCGTGTGTAAAATATTGCATTTCTGTAAAATAGCATGAGTAAAAGAAAAGATGACGATAAACTGGGCGAAAACAGAAGTTTAAAGTATGCTCCTGAAAGATATAAGACGAGTAAAACAATTCCCACGTAAATCAATGGAAAGTGCCTACCAAGATGGCGGGGGTGATCTACACCGTTAAGAAGATACTGTCCTTAAGCAAAGAGTATCCGTTTAGAGAAATCTGTCTGTATTCTAGCATTGGAAATCGCCAGCTAGGTAACGAGAACCGCAGCTAATCAGGGCAAGTTATGCAATCACTGTGACTCTATTGACAGGAGAATTAGAAGTCACACAGAAGAGTTCATTGCCAACAAGTGAAAAAAAATGATTTCCCATACCCCATATACATACTTTGCATTGTGTTGATGACGTAAGTTAAAAGATTTTGAGGGAAACTTTAAACTTACTTAAAATCTACGGGCAAGGTGTTAGCTTACTTCTGAAAGGATTTACCAGATTTTGTTTCAAAAATGAGCAAGAATAATACAAGTTGTGCTGTTGCACTTTGTTATAATTACGGACGTAAAACGGAAGGTATTCAGTATCATAGGTTTCAAAAAAAAAAAAAAAGTTATTCAACAAGATTGGATTTCTCGGTGGAAGCGGGCTGATGAAATAAATATAAATATAGCCCGTATTTGTTCCAAGCACTTCCTGCAGGTTGATTATGAGAGATATCTAAAAAATGAACTACTTCGCTTACTTCAAAAGAAGAGACTTTGTGGATATGCTATTCCATTGTGAAAATGAAACTTCAGCTGGGAAAAGTGATGTTAGTATATGCAATAAATTTCATGATACTGAAAATAGCTGTCCACATACAATTTTTGGAAACATCTAACTTGTTTGTATGTTCCGTATCCAAGTACAATTACGTTCTGATGAATCAATAAACATCGAAACCAGTGATTCTGCAAGACCCCTGTGAGGGGTGTTTACTCCTCAAAGTTTGTACAACACCCCCAAATTAAAATTTTTGCTGTGAAAAATTAGAAACCGTACAAAATTAAACTCAATTTTGAATTTAAACCCCCAAACTGAAAATCCTGGCGGAAACCCTGATCGAAACCTACACACAAACAGAAATCGTATAGTTTTTATTATACATTATGCAAACCTTGGCCTAATGACTTGCATGGTTAGCCACGGACACGCATGAGCGTGAACGAAAAATTTACAGGAAACCCGTTGTTGCATTGAAACATAACATATGAATCAGTTAAAAAATATATATTCCTTGCTCTTTTATTTTCTCATTTAACGTCATGCCTGTAGGATGTCTAAAACATTCTAGACTTCACTAGGCCATGATAGATGGTAACATTTGAGGTTTGGCTATCATATAACTGGGAAATTTAAAAATCTTTATCGCCTTCGACTTATAATTTAAAACCAAAACATGTCACGCTACGCAAAGTACTGAATAACATTTTTTTACGTTTCCCCAACGCTAGGAGCGCTACTGTCACTCTTATTTTCCTGGTAGGGGCTCGCTGAGTCATACATGGATCTTTGGATTAATAATTTTCCCGCAAAATCTTACAACTTACGTCATCACGCAATGGAATACGTAGTGTTCACTGTTGTCCGGAATTAACCCATCTGAGTTTGTAATAATCTTAAATTTACGATCAAGAAGCCCCTTGAGAAAATGCAGGACTTACTACGACCATGAGCAGGACGACAGCTGTCCCAGCTGTCTTAAATCCCAGACAGCCGACATCCCAGCTGTCTTAAATCAATGAGTGATCAACAGCAGAAGAAAACACAGCTAATTAAAGCGTCAGAACTTAATCTTTAAAGTTCTTGTGGAAAAAACGAAGGACTCCTTGTTATACCACATACACAAGGTCTATAACTCTGATCTACTAAATACATCATTTTGCCAACCTTTATATCACAAATTATAACAGAAAAGTTTCATAAATTATAATTTCTTTAAAACATCATTTATCCAGCAATATAAATATTAAAATTTTTAAAGAAAATTGCTTCACCCTTTGTCAAAATTTCATTAAAATCTGTTTTCTGTCAACAGCAATTATACCCTCATAATAAATATGTCAAAATAAATTTCCTACATATGTACAAGAATGTGGGCTAACTATGTACACTATTATTTAATTAAATTAAAACAATTTTGAATCTCAAAGAAATATCTCGTGTTACATTACAAGCATAGACCTATAACAAGTACCGTTGTGCATTAGAACGTGAACTCCAAACATAAAAACGATCAGAAACCACAAACGTGATAACGGTCAGAACACCCATACAAATGGTCAAAATCTCCAAACCTCGATACGGTCAGAAACACCAAACGTAAAAACGGTCAGAAACCCAGAATACCAGAAACGGTCGAAGTCTTCAACTGTTAGAAGCCTCAAAGGCAAACACGGTCGCCAGTGGTGTTAAATGGATCGGTAGACCCGCCCTAGAAATTCGATAAATGTACGTCTATTTGTCACTCGATAAAGTGGTATTACATGACACCGTGGATACTGCTTCTCGCAGACACAGTTGAGTAATGTGATACTGTTTTAAAAAAATCAAACAATGAAAGTTGAATGAGACACGGTGTTTCTTTAAAATATGTATACTGCACGTACGGAACTTCCTACCGCTTGCAGCATCATTAAATATTATATTACTGGACGGAATACTTTCCGGGGAGGGGGAGGGGGTGCGTCCTTGCAAATTCGAAATTCTAATATTTCTTATGATATATATATATATATATACATTAGGAAAATTAATAAAATTAGTGACCATTAGTCACGTTAGGTTAGAAAAGTCAGGTTAGGTGTTCTTTTTATTTACCACGCGATTTTGTCGTTTTCTTCCAGGCTTTCAAAAATACCTGTTTCTAGGTTGAGACGCTAGTATTGACATTAACTTCCGAAATTCCGCAGTGTTGCAGGGTCAACGTACTAAACATTACAGATGATACCCATACACATGCGTCAATTGTATCAAAGTTGTACGCGAGAATATCGATGTTTCAATTTTTACATGCTTTCCTTTAACTCACTATGGTTCATTGTGTCCTCAACTCTTGCAACCTTAATTTAACTAATTTCTCGACGTCATACAATCCAAAAATTCAATCAATTTCGTTATCAATAGAAATCGAGAATTCAAAAATAGGTATTTCAAAATGATTATTCACTAACTCGAAAGTGGTTTTATTTTGATTCTGATAGAACTACTTACAGCACTGTATAGTTTAATGAAACACCAAAAAATATAGAATTTAAACACGAACTGAACTCACTATTGTTGCTTCTCGCAGGCCCCATACTGTCTGCACTCTGCAGATAGGTTGTAAGAAACGAAATCCGTAAATTACCTGCTCAATTCATTCTAATTTAAATATCTAAGGTATTTGTGTAAAGAGTCAAACAAAACAATGTATGACTTGTCCTTGTTAGCAAGAAATTCACACTACCCGGAGAAATACCGAAATACGCTTTCATTTTTATAGAACTAATTTCTTTAGTTTAAAGATCAATTTTGTATTTTAGAATATTTCGCTTATAATATGGAAGAGTCATTCAGCTATTCAGATAACTAATGACCAAAAAACGTAAATTAGTGCAGTACTAGCTGACAAGAAATAGGGTGTCACTTATGAATCAACATTGGAAAAGACAGAAGCGCCTCCTCCCCAGCCAGACACAACATATACATGAAAGAAAGCAAAGAAGAAGAAACAAAACAGACCTGCTAATTGGAAGAACTGAGAACAAGGAAACACAAACGAAACTAAAAGAAGGAAGTTGGCCAAAATAAGACAAAAACAGAAATCATACAAAGGAAGAAAAGGACGTGTTTTAAAGACTTTTCATATTTTCCACTTATTTACCACTCATAGTTCTGTTATACCTCTTAAAGCAGCCACGTTGACAACAGTTGTGGCTGATAATGAAGTATACACGGCAAAATGCAGCTGAAGTGAACGCATTAAATGTGATAAAAAACCAACAAATTAAATATACCCTTTCGTTCCACGTTGAAATTGGAAGCTGAATTGTTTCATTTTTGTGAAAACCTTGTTTCACTTTTTGACCAAAAAGCTTGTGTTCGTTATATCTTAAAGTGATCTTCAAACCAGAAAAAAAAAGGAAAAAGAAATTAGGCCAGAGGAAAACTATTGACGTCATAACAGTACAGTGTAGGTGAGTCATGCTGTAACTTTTATCCACTTTGTTTTCTTCAATATTCACGCCAATGTATACGAACAGGTACAGTACAAAAAGATTGTTGCATGTCTATAGCTGACATTTCTTTCAGAAATAGATATCTCACATCATTGCATAAATTCGCTAACTTGCATGGATAATTATGAAGAATTGCCTAACGTCTTTATGCCTAACGTTTTGTACTGATATGCAACCAAAGAAGGGTGATGTATGAAAAACATATTTTGCGTCGAAAAAATGTTAAGTCCAAAAACAGCACCTGTTGCAAAGTTCCCTCGTTTTAAGCCGGAAAGAGACTTTTTTTTAACACGGAATTTTAAATATTGTAATGCTTACAACAATTCTTAAACAGCATCTAAATCACTTGTGCCATCTGCTACTAAATAAATGAACTGATACAATCTACACCAATTTAAACTACGTTACTAGTGCATCTGTTAATAAATCAATTCACTACATGAATAGTAATATTTTTATTTCAAATTTAAGTATATTGCAATAAGCACATTAGAAAATAAATTGTTTTTAACTTTAAATAATTATAAGAATATATTTTTTTATCTTGTCGGAATGCTCACAACATATTTCTGTGGTTTTCAAAACCCTATTTCATTGCAAAATAAACAGTGATAAAACTATACTTTTAACAAAAGAACTTAAAAAGTAAACCTCTTTTAAAATGCACTAAAAAGTAATAACGAAAAATCTAACAATAAAGAAAACTATTTACTAAAGCTTACAACTTTCTTGATGTCACACCGTAAAAAACAGCTTCTTAAAAATTGAGAAGAAAGTGCACAGATGAACAATTTTCTTATAAATGAGATATTAACATTCTCATTTAACATGAGAAAATGACGGTTTGAAAATAAAACCCTTATTTCCAAAGTTGCACGTTCTCATTATAAATTAAATGAAAACTCCACTAGCGCATCAATATTGCCCGATATTAAAAACGAACAGTTTACGATGTCGTTATCCAACATCAGTCAATATCGAATGGCAAACATTTTTCTGTAATGGCTGATAAGCATGACTCCACGATCTAAATAATCATTTTCATGTATAGGTTACGTCGAGTGAGCGAGAAGATATATACAGATGCTTATCAGAATAATGGAAACACCTGAACGAAAGTGCAACTTACCAGATTAATATGGTGTCGGGCCACCTTTCGCCTTCAGAACAGCCTTGATGCGACGTGGGATGGAGGCATAGAGGTCGTGAATGGTAGAAGTGGAATATTTCACCATTCCTCGTGCAGGGCATCGGCCAGTTCTGTGAGAGAGGATGGAGGTGGAAATCGTCGCCGGAGTCGTGTTTCCAAGATGGACCACAGATGTTCAATTATGTTGAGATCTGGGGATTGGGCGGGCCAGGGGAGGTGTTGAACTTCATCCCGATGTTCCTCAAACCACGCTGCAACAACTCCAGCTGTGTGAATGGGTGCATTATCATCCTGGAATATGGCGTCATTGTCCGGGAACAACATCCGGACCATAGGATGCAAGTGGTCTCCTAAAATTGCGACATAATCGTTGGCAGTGATGCGTCCGCGAAGTGTGACCACAGGACCCAATGAAAACCATGATATTGCGGCCCACATCATCACCGTGCCGCCGCCATGTTTCACAGTTGGGCGGAGACACTGCAGATCATACGCTTCTTTGGGCGTTCTCCACACATAAACACGGCCCGTGGTTTGGAATAGGGTGAATGGTGACTCATCCGACCATACCACACGTTTCCAGTCGTCAACGGTCCAAGTTGCATGGTCGCGGCACCATTTGCGGCGTGCTAAAGCGTTCTGGTCCCTGATGAGAGGTTTGGCCCGTGCAACACGACCCCGTAAGTTCATGTCATGTAATTCGCGGCGGACTGTGATTGTCGAAACAGGTTGGGGGAGGTGCTGATTGAGTTCCTCCGTCACTTGCGCCGCAGTGGCACGACGGTTCCGCGTGACAATGCGCTTTAATACCCGGCGTGCCCTGTCACTGATGCTTTTCTTCCGCCCACTGTTCCGCTTCCCCGATGTGGTTTTCCCGTGTGTTGTGTAGGCCGTCATCACCTTCGACACTCCTAACACACTAGCCACTGCCGTCACACTCACTCCACATAACCGCGCACCAACAATTTGCCCTCTTTGAAACTCTGAGAGGTCTCCCATTTTACACTACCTCCGTCTGCTGCAGCCACTGCACACTCCTGTTCCACGACGCCTGACGTAGTATGGAGACCGACCTAACACACCACCACCAGCAGTCCGGCGCTGCGGTCGCCACGACACCACTGCCAACCCATACATCTGACGTGTTGCCAACTACAGGTGTTTCCATTATTCTGATAAGCATCTGTATGTCTTGGTATGTAAGCCCTCGTGGAGTCCCCAGCTCTCGCGCGAGGTTTGGAATGACGTAAAATAAAATATTCCGGCCAACAGTAGCAGTGTTGACGAACGGGAAGTTGATGATTGTGTTCACGAATGGGAAGTTGATAATTGTGTTCACGAATGCGAAGTTGATGATTGTGTTCACGATTGTGTTCACGAATGGGAAGGTGATGATTGTGTTCATGAACCGGAATCAACGAAGTTCAGTTGCCCCGGACCGCAGATTGCTTTACGCCGTATCTGTCTAGGTGCACAGGTAAAAAACTTTATTCTTAATTCTGAGAAAACGTTTTTCTTACAGTGCAACGTGATGGTAGGGCAATCTGTTTCTAAAAGGTAGTTATTCTCAGATTTTTGACAGGTTGAGGATTGTTTCTGTGGTGATTCACTTTTGGGCGCCTTAAGGAAGCGGTTTTCAAGAGCAGGTTCCCGAAATTATTTTGCTGGTCTACAGGAAAATATTCAGTTATTTAATTATCTATTTAAGTTATTTGACATTCAAAAAAATTAGATTTATTCTTTACATTTTTCCCGCGATAAATAGATGTAATGAAAAGTTAATATATGTTCCCAAAGCTCGAACTTCAACTAAACTGCAAACTGACTCTTATTTCCCAGCCAATGTACAACTCAAGTGGTATTTCGCCGAGTCCAAAACATTAAAAAAAAAGAAAAAAAAAACAACAGTAAATGTACGGTATTCTTGTCAATCCTAGTTCAGATCAAAACCACGAACATCTAGAGAAATTTTGTGCAGTTTTCTGCTGTTTTCGGCCCAAAAGTTGCAACTTTTTTCTTTAATATTCTTATCCTTTTTCACTTCCTCCCTTTCTGAATCTGGGGTCACTTAAGTATGTAAGAATTCAAGGGGAAGAGGGTTGAAGTTTTTGCCATCCATTTCTAACATTTTTCAAAATATTTCAAAAACTAAGAGTATAATAAAAAATGTAAATTCATTGCGCACTAGAACTTACGAATTACTATGGAATGCAATGGACAGCGATTTCGAGATCGTGTCCATTAACGAGTGATACGTTTTCAAAGATGATGATGTCATTATTTAATTGAAGACTGAGCACTCATCAATGGACAAGATTTCGAGATCGCTGTCCATTGCATTTCATAGTAATTTGTAAGTTCTAGTGCGCTATGAATTTATATTTTTTATAGTACTCTTAGTTTTTGAAATATTTTGAAAAATGTTTAAAATGGTGGTGGGGGGGACTGGAGCGAGAAGCCCTCTTAATGTTTGGTTAAGTGCAAGTGGTAGGACAGCCGGCTGCCTGACCGAAGTTCCACAAGAGAAGATCTGGACGATAGTAAAAATAGTAAACCCTAGGTCACATTACACTGGTATATCAGCTGCTGCTTGATCTTGGCTGGTAGCTACCGCCTAGCAGCATAGTGTGACCTCAACTAGCGGCTGCTTAACACCAGCTGGCGAGCAATTAACAGTCACTAGTAAAGTAGTGCATGTTCAACTTTTATCAGTCACCAGCAGCTCACGTGACGTCTCCATGCTGCTAGCACCGTTCACCAGCTTAGTGTCAACACTTCACATTCGACAATCAGCAAGCAGCGGTTGGTGACTTATGGAAAATCCAGTGGGATTGTTTTCTTAAAGCCTGGGTCACATTACGCTGGTTTACCAGCTGCTGCTTGCTGTTGGCTGATAGCAGCTGTCTAACAGCGTAGTGTGAACCTAAACCAGCCGCTGCTAAATGCCAGCCGGCGAGTAATTAACAGCCGCCGGTAAAGTAGAACGTGTTCAACTTTTACCAGTCGATCACGTGACCGCTTCATGCTGCTAGCAGCGCTTCACCAGCTAGTGTGAACACTTCACATTCGCCAAACAGCGGGCAGCGACTAGAACTTATCGGAAAATCCACTAGGATATTATTTTTTATTGCTTGTATTGTGTTTACGGTTTCACAATGTCAGAAAATAAGTGGACTGGGAATGAGATAATAAGATTTTGGATATATCGTCGCTGTTCTCATGAAGTGACGAATGTTCAGTAATAAATATATTTAACATTCGTCACTTCGTGAAAACAGCGACGGTATATAGAAAATTACAAGAAGAGCTCGATTAAAAGGGGCCACTGCCCCCCCCCCCCCCCCTCGTTCAGGACCCAGGAGCTCTGCCAAAGTTAAATCAGTCACTCTTACGACTACAGAGGATAGGTGACAGGGACCCTCACTATGGGAGCTGTCACCCCCAAATTCTCGAGCGCACCCCTCAACTTTAAACTTTTTACGATCAAAAATCGATAGAAAGTGTGCAAAATTCCATTTACACCCTCCCAATTTTGACTTTACAAGCCCCCACCAAACTGAAAATCCTGGCGGAATCCTGGAAACAGTCATCCTGAAATTGGAAGCACAAGTATATAATTATGATTTATAGAATGTTTTTATTTACCAATAGTGAAAAAAAAGTTGAGCCATGAATGTTGAGTCATAAAACTAGATTAGGCAATGTTATTCTTCATGAATTCGGTGTTAATTGTAAAATATTTCGAATTGGTTGTTAGTTCCCAAAGAAAAATCGATAGAAACCGTGCAAAACCACTTATACTTAAAATCCTGGCGGAATCCTTCTTTTAAGTAAACTACAAAATTTGTCCATTTTTCTGGAAGTGATAATTTCACGAATAAAATATACAATAAAAGCTTAAATTTATTTTTATTTTGTTCTTAATAGCTTAAAAAGAGTATACACAATTATATTCCACCGATAAGTATATTACATAAATGCAAATAAAATCGTTTTATTAGTTTGGGGTACTCTATATCCTAGTATGTCCTTTATGCAACTTAAAAATAAGGATGTACTTCCTTTGCGAACATATCTGACACTACAAAAAAACACAAAATTTACTATATTATCGCTACCAGCAGCATCTAATGCCAGCGATGGCAAGCCAAGTGTTAACTCCAACAGCCGCTGCTTACTGCTGCTGCTACCAGCCAACAGTAAGCAGCGGCTGGTGAACTAGCGTAATGTGACCAGGGCTTAAGATATATTTTTACTGTGTTATATTGTGTTTGGTGACTTGCCATTTCAAAAGACAAGTGAACTGGAAATTAGATCATTAACTTCATGAAAATATGTAGGCACTTCATTCCCTACCTATTCCCTAAGCCACTTGCGTTCTCTCATTTTGTTAATCTTTCTTAACAATCGTCTTAATATTGTTTACGTGTAAACATTTCTGGATTCCAAAATCTAAGATAACGACAGACCAAGAAAGTTGCATTCTGAAAATTCTTTGCAGGATTAGGATGCGGTATCTTGGATTTAGGAATTCAAACCGCAGTATTGGGTTACGAAATTCAAACGTATTGACTTCAGAATTGAACTCAACTCACTTTAAAAGCTCAGGTATAAAATGTAATGAAACTGACTGTCTAAAAGAAATGAAGCTTACGTAGGCTTTCACTGTTCAACTTTTTAATAATAGGCAATATTGGACGATAGTCGTATTTTAATTTCAGGTAGATCGATTCTGCTGGAGCCAATACGACAATACAATGAAATTTCAAATTTACAGTCACTTCTACAAGGAAGTAATAAATAAGTAATTGAAATTGTAAAAAATTATATGGATCATTCTGTATCCAGGAGTAATTAATACCAGCGGTAGTAAACCCAAGGTGAATCCTCAGCAGCTGCTGGTAGGTAAACCAGCCTAACTTAACCTAAGTTTATGTAGTAACTTAAAACTTCGATTTTCATTAAGTAATTTTTATTTTGTTAAGAGACTAGGGGCAATTATAGCTAGCGTTCAAATCAAATAGTAATCACTATATTGTTTTATACATGAATATTTTAGACACACATTATTTTACGTTGTCATGTTCTTTCAAAAAAATAATTCGGTTTTCAGATTACCTTTCCTTACTAAGAATAATAGAAAACTTATTGAAATATCTGTTAATTTGTAGTAAAATATATAAAAGCATCCTACACGAATTAGGTATCAAACGAAATCAAAGTGAAGATCATCAATATTAATCTACAATTGAAAAAGAAAAAATCTTATCGACGACTGGGATTTGAATCCATGACACAAATAAATTTGATTGGAAATTCTCCACGCTAGCCCGTTCAACAGTAGGCAGACTTTATTTTAGATCTACTAGCTTTCAACGTAAGATGATGAACTGATACCACATTCCGTTTTATTATTATTGTTTGAAAATCATCTCGTTGCTTTGTAATTTGATATTTAGTTGTGAACAATATGTAACGTAATTGTTTTGTAGATCGTTTTAATCTCGGATTATGTTTACATTTTTGAACTTGGCGGAACTTCCCTGTACTGCTTTGGAAATCACTGGGAATTTGGGAAATATTCTGTAAATACTATACTTTTGTCTATAGGTGTACAGCTTTTGGTATTAATTGATAGAAACGTTGCCGTTCTTTTTCTTTTGTGATGTAAAGGACTGTGAAAGTTCCCTTGGTACGCATGTCGAAAAATGGTAATTTGTAAAATTAAATTTTCTTAAAATTGACTAGCTTTGAAATATGACTCCTTAATTATTGTATTGTTCATAACTTCTTGCTCCTATGCTTTACATTTTATTCTGAATTAATGAGATATACTAGTGATATTACAACACCTATTGAATAGAGCTGCTAATAGAATATTTCAGAAAGTTTAAACATGTATTCTTTTTATCAAACTAAAGAGATCATATTTTGAAATCAAGTCATTAAAACTGTGAACATTTTATTTAATTAAATTCTCACATATGGTTTGGTATGCATTAAGTTCTTTCGAAGTCCGACTGGGGATACTTTTGGGTTTGATGAACACTCGAAAACGGGTGAAATGAACTTTTTCGTACCAAGTTTCGGGCGATGAATTAATTCGCTGGTACTTTGAGTTCATTTATGGCCTTTAGGCATCATAGACTTTGGCCGGGGAAAGGGAAGAACATTTGGAACGGTCGCCAAAAGCCCATTTAGTAAGTAGCATCCCGGCATTTACCTGGTATGATTGAGCAAATTCACTGGTGCTAACCGTTCCTTGTGAGGAAAGAATGCGAAACCAACGCTCTACTAACTGGGCTACGGCTGCTCAGTATTTTCACTTACAATGTTTCTACTCTGACTGTGACTAGCAGGAAAAATAGCGGGTTCAGTTGAGGTTAACACGGCCCGGTATTGCTAGTATCTTAGGGTACTTTTATCTTTCTGGTGAGGTATAAGACTAGGGTATTACTAGCTCTGGCTATTTTTTCGAGGAAGAGGCATTTTTGATCCACTGGCCTCTCGGTCAACCACGTAAAGAAACACTGTTCCAGTATAAATACATCCCCAACATCTTACATCAGGAGTACAAAATGACTGTACAGCTAATTTGTATGTTGCTACCCATAAGTGCCAAATTTTATATAAATAATAGGAGATGAGAATTTGAGTAACTGAGGTAAGTGTTTTTTTTCTTTAGAATTTAATTAGAATATGAATTTAATTTATGGCCATTAGGCATCTCAGACTCAGGCCGAGATAAGGTTGGGGAGACGATATTTGGAGGTAGTCAGCCAGGACCTAGTTTGTAGGTACCATCGAGACATTTTCCTGGTATAACTGAGAAAGAACCATGGAAAAACCTCAGTTAAGATTATTAGGGTTCAAGAGCCAGTCAAAATTGCCTAAAGAACACAATGAAAGTCAAATTAGTTTTAGGTTTTATTTTGCCAGTAACTAGTCCATATTTACGCCCTACATGGACTACAGTCCATGTGCGAAGTCTCACGGCAATAATGTGTTTTTGTTTTGTTTTTTTCCTTTGTAGTTGCATATTTTCGATGAGTCATTAATTAAAACCCAGCTCTCGTTATCCAGGCGGTAACTTCGCGGACTTCTGATCGGCAATGGGTAGGCACGTGGGTTCGAATCCCGCAGCCAACCATTCTGACGGAAGCTTCCCAGCGTTTAACTCAATTTCACCAGGCGAATGTCGAAATGGTACCTTAAAAGGCCTTGATCGATACTTTCCCGATCCTCTGCTTAACCCATCCTGGCCTGAGCCAAAGATACCAAAAAGCCTTTAATAAGATTCAAATTCAAATTGAATTAGTTACAACATTGTGCTTTTCAGTGGATACTCTTAGCCACATGAAACTGTTACCTTATCTTCATGTTTGGCTGACAATAATGATTTTCAAAAGAAAATTTATATTACAACAGTTAATTAATTAAACTGATTGAAGCATTTATCCCTATGTTGAAAGTGAATTATGTCACAAATAACTCATCTGATTAAAATGTTTGTTTATAAAATGTTAATAGCTCTGAGGAACTATTTATAACAAACAATTCAGTTGGCAATATTGAGATTTAAAATGGAACACACTATTAAAAATAGTTACACTATGTTTGGCTAATCCAATTTCGTTTGAAGGCATGGACACGCATTATTTCAATCTTTCAGCCCAGAAAATTTCTTAGCAGAAACGGGATATTGCGTTTCGCCTAATCCCGTTTAACTTAATATTGATAATAGTGGAAAATAATATATTTAAGCTTGTGTGATATTCCATATGTTTTTAATGGTATTAAAGTTCATTGTTTCACAATACACAATACGCACTTTGCTTCAGAACCTTCTGAATGTTATGGCCATGTGCTATAACTAAGCAAAAATAATTGAATATATCGATGGAAGGGACACCGTAGACCTTTTTGTTCTGTAAATAACTTTCAAATATACAGCCACCAACGCAGAAATGTTGTGTTAGTTGCCTAAGAGACAGAAATGTTGTGTTAGTTACGATAAAATAGGTTGATGATACTATGAAATTTGTTATATAAATAAAACGAGCGGTAGAAGAAATACAGTATTTAGCGCATTTTAACTTTGCACTTCGCACTTCGCACTTCGTTTATGTGAATAGTTTTATGTAAACTAAAGGACATTTAAAACAAATATAATTTTCTCCACCACTTAAGACGAAGTTACTTTATGTATTTATTTATATGTCCTGTCTTTTCATAAACCATAAGTTGTCTTCAGTTCAACTTCACATTCATTAGAATAACTGTTTCAATTTTGAATAAACTAGAATGCCTAAAACATTTGTTAGAAAAAACATAAAACGTAAAATCTATTGCATGCTGCCCGAACGCCATATGATAATGGTAGTGTTCCTCTCCTCCAAGGATAGTTGCACATAAGAGCTTTCATTTGTTGATTAATTTGTAAAACTACTTCATAAAGAAGGAGTTTTCTAAATTCTATCTGAAAATTATTTTTTTGTATTTGACCAGAATAACTTCCTTACGTACAACTGATGAACCTAATAACTGAGCACGATAGTATCCAACGGGAAGCATCATGCGTTGTAAAGGACAATATCTACCTACACGGACAAGTGATAAATATACGCAACTTTTATTTTGAATCAATCTTATCCAATAATTATCTAAAAAAGTGAATTACTTTGAATTTGAATTTTATTTAAGGGATGGGTCGGGACAGGGGAGGGGAAAGGATGCGGAAAGGTGACGGCCAGGGCCTAAGTTGAAAGTAGCATCCCAGCATTTTCCTGGTGTGACTCAGTAAAAACCCTGAATAAACCTCAGTCAGGATGATCGAATGCTGGAATTGAACTCACGATCTCCCGAATGTTAAGCCAACGCTCCACTACTAAGTCATGGCCATTGGGTAAAAAGTTTATTATAATAATTAATATATTATCCTATACTGGAGGAGAGGGGGCATTAAACACGCGAATGATGTAAATATAAGAACAGCACTACAAGTAGTAGTAGTAACAGTTAAATGAGGGTTGTAAACATATAAAATGTTCTACTGGTATCAACGATTGAGAATTGCATGTTAATAATTTAGAGATGTTAGTGCTAAATTAGGGATCAAATTGCTTTATCACGATTTGTTTTAGTGAACTCGTTAGTTTCTGAGCAAGTATATAGACAGTGTTGGATACAAGTTAGTTTCTGTTCCTCTAAGGTGACCAAGAGCTTTCAAATATAATAATAAACATGAATATCGTAAATCATTGCAACTTTTATTCAAATAAATTAAACATCAACTTTATTAGCGGAATGGGGTTTATCGTCACTATTCTGTCAACTGAAACAATACAAACAAGCATGATTTAAACTACAGAAAAAAATGCTGTGTTAATTCAACACTATTCTGTGTCTCAGGGTGACCACTACTTTTTTTGTATCAACACAACAAACGGTATTAATTTCTGTGATTCAACACAATGGATATATTGTCAATGGTGATTCCACACAACAGGGAGTGTCATACTATCACCAGAGCTGAAACCGGTTTACTTGCGGTAGCCTGATCTGACCCCCATTAACCCGGACTTGATCCGAATGACTAGACTGTGACTCGGCGACACAATGATCGAACCTTAACCCAATTGACCCGGTGAGACTTTAGAAAGATTTTAATGCTTTTATCCTATTTCGTACTTGAAGCTAAACATTCTATCAGAATGGCTTTTCCGAGAGGGGGTATTTTCACACCTCCAGGCTGTATATTGTTCTTTACGGAGATATTAAACATATTTTCACATGGCATTACTGCTGTTAGGACTTTTTCTACGTTTATAACAATTTAGCGAAAATAACTATTATAAAATAACTGTTATGTTATTTTTCCCCATCTATACTGTGTGTGCAATTTTGATCCAGAGTTTGCTGCCGCCATTTTAATCAGTTTTTATTTTAGGAGAAATGGGAAATATTTTCAGTGAATGAGAATTCCGAACGCTAATTGACAATTACACAAATGATGAAAATGTAGCGTAAGTCATGGGATCAACGTAGTTCATGTTTTCGGGAGCCAGGCAACGTACTTCTACGAGCAATCGATATTGTTTTCTTTTAACTTGAAATTATTAAAGTCAGTACGACGCTGGACTTGTAACTGAGGAACACGTGTTCAAGTGTCTTCAGGATTCGGTTTATTTTTCTCTTGCTCCCAACATGTCTGAGAACTGTATGATGGAAATTTTTTGTTAGCTAAGATACCGAAAATTCTCAGGAAAGTAGGTTGTATTGCTTTCTCCAGGAATGTATCGGAAAATATTTAACAGTGCAAATAAATATTACTCAAAAGAAAAGTGTATAATAAAGAAAGAATTAAATTCACTGCTTTTTCTTTCGGACCACCGGGTAAAATAGATTACTGTGTCAGACAGAATTGACTGGCTGACCGAATCCAAAATTTGACCAGAATAATCTGTTTGACCTGGTAGCACGTTTCAGCTCTGATTATCTCTACCTTAGTGTTGAATCAATGTTGACAACACATACATTGTGTTGAATAACCGAAATTGACACCGTTTGTTGTGTTGTTTTAACACAAAACGGTGCTAGTCACACTGGGACATCGAAAAGTGTTGAATTAACATTTTTAGCAGTGTTAACAAAGTCATATTATATATTGAAATTCTACAGATGTATAACTTAATATTGGGAATGGATGAAACAAAATATGACAGTGAAGATGAGAGTTGAGAAAATATTATTAGAACTTAACACATTTTTGTTAAGTATTCTGAATCTCTTTTGCGCTGTTTCCGAATATTTAACACACCTGATTTTAGTTTTTTGTAATCATAGTATTGTGGTTGCTTGAGATCGATGAATTTTAGTTTCCACAGGGACAATTGCCTTCAACCCTACCTAAATAACGCCTTTTTTATTTATTCAGATGTAACGCATTATTAATAAGAATATTAAGTTTATTAAGAAACCATTATTCCTTAGATTTTGAAGTCAAAATGTTTTACAGACGTCTTAAAGAAATGTAGAAGAATTGATATTGAGTTAGTAAACGTCGTTGCCAGTTGGTGGCAGCACAAGTTATGCTTTTATATAATTCGTACATCTACCAATAGATGACAGCAGGTCACAATATACCTGAAGAAAAGTATTATCATTGGAAATGTTCTTATTATCACTATTATTGTATCGTGATTACTTACATTCAAACCAAAGAAAAGTTATGTGCTTAACATAGAGCACATTCTAAATAGAAATAGTAGACCATTATTTACGTCTAAACTGTCAAGGAATCCATATAAATGGACTGAAAATAATAACTATAATAGGAGACGTTAGATTAATAAATTTAAGGTTAGAAATATAAACATTAATGTTTAAAAAAGAGTCATCGTAGTTTCTCGTTCAACATCGATGTAGACATAGCGCATATGATAGAGCAGGATTAGGTATGTAGGTCACCAAAACTTACGGTGCAATGGAGCATGGGGAGAAGAGATAGGAGTCATGGAACTTTAAATTTCACATACCGTATAGGATGTAATGAGCAATATGCAAATTTAAATTGAATTTCTTGGAAATTGTTAGAGGGTTATATATCAGGAATATCTGGAATAGATTCAATCATAATGAAAATTGCAGAACATAATACTGACCCCTCACATTTCATCCTCCTTTGCTTGCCGTGGACCAAATTGTGGCAGCACAGTAATACACTGTAAAAATTAGTTGTGTTAATTCAACACAATGGGGTGTCTCAGCGTGACTACCACTTTTGTGTGTTAAATCAACACAACACACGGTGTTGATTTCGGTACTGTGAAAAAAGTTACCCCTGCAACGGGATTTGAACATGGATTGCTCAGCTAGAAGTCGAGCGTGTTACCGACTTCGCTAAAGCGTCAGACAGAAAAAGTTGTAGATGCAAACGATATTTACTGAACAACATTTGAATTAAACGACTACACTATAGATTGAAACAGTGTATTAGATCAAATATATGTTGCTGAGCCCCCAAAACAAACTAAGTTACTTGCACGACTTATCCCATGGTTTAATCACTTCCTATTTGTCAATTGGGAACCAGAATTCCCATTTCATTGAGAATATTCCATTTCTATGAAAGCAAGTAAGATGGCGACAGCGAAACACTTGAGCAGCGTTTCTGCCCTCTTATCGTAACAAAATGTCAAATACTGCGCTTGCTTTCATACAAATGGAACATATTCTCAATGGCTGGGGATTGCGATCCCTAATTGAACAATGGAAAAGTGATTGAATCATGGCATAAGTCGTGAGAGTAACTTTCTTTGTGTTTGGGGTTCAGCAACATTTTTTTTAAGCCTCTATACTGTTTCAATCTAGTGCTCTTTCCGTCTGACGATTTTGCCAAGTAGCCGATCCAGGTGGTCGTGCGGGCTAGTGCGGTAGTGTAGACCCCAGGATCGCGGATTCGAATCCCGCCTCGGGCATGGATGTGATTTTAACTGTGTTGTCCGTTAATATGTTAAGAAAGATGAGAAATAAATGGTCCCAATCGTATAAGTAAACGCAATGTACTAAGCAAGTTAAATAAACGAGATTTTTTTAAAAAAAGTCGGTAAGAAGCCCGACTTTTAACTGAGCAACCCATGTTCAAATCTCGCTGCAGCCGTAACATTTTTTCTCCCAGTACCGAAATCAACACCGTGTGTTGTGTTGATTTAACACACAAAAGTTGTAGTCACGCTCGGACACCGAATTGTGTTGAATGAACACAGCCATTTTTTACTGTGTACTGTTGCCTAGAATCGATTAAAATCAAATGGCCCTGTTATCCCGTCCCCTAAATATAAGCATTTCCCATTGAATCCCATATGCTGGACCCCATACTTTGACCCCTCATATTTCAGTAAGTTTAATCAATTGAGGCGTATGCGTGAACGAAAGTTATATGTGTTATCTTTTAACATGGAACATAGACTTTTCTTCCCGCATACACCTCAGTTCTATAGATATTTTATTTTCGTACATCTAATGGACGGAAAATGTCTGATTTAATTCAATTGTTCCCAGTTATGAGGTGGACTAACAGACTCACATCGCCGCAGAAATTTGTGCATGGATCATAAAATAAAATTTCAGCTACAACCACAAAGGTTTGGATAGGTTATCTTGCCCTGTGCTTTTAATTTAGAGATAGGAAAAGAAATTAAAATGTTGACTAGATCTAGAGAACCAATTTTTTTTGGAAAATCTTACCTTGATGATAGACATTTTCAAGGAGATGCCATTGACCTCCTTGTCACTTGGAAAGAGCTATACTGGGATTACGAACGCTGAACGACTGAGTAGAATGGCTACCTTCCTAAATGGATTCCTCCTTAATGAGTGAAACTGAAGGCTATTGATTGGGCAAACATTAACTTCCAAGACTTTGAAATAGTCTTTTGTGAAGGAATGGAAAGTCCAAGAGATAGTAAAGAGATTAGATAGAGGCAATACGTAAAGTAGATTTCAAAATGTAGATCGTCACATGCAAATATAAAATCAGTTTTCAGTATTGGATTCTGACCTGGTCTTCTGACGTGATTATTTCATCTGAAGACGTAGTAGAGTCGTTGCAGAAAGGAGCCCAGAAACACTGGTGCGATCACGGATAAGGTTCTCTACTGTTTGTTAGAGGTGTACGCTAGTAGAAGTGGTGTACAAATTGCCCTTTTTGCTGTTTCTGCTATTATATGGCCTTGAGGCTGTTTTTGTTATTTAGTATTGTTGCTGTAGGTGTTATGCAGGTAGTCTATAAGTTTCATTAAGATTGAACCAGAGGAAGAGGAGATACGAATCAATGAATGAATTATAAATAAATTGAATATTTTAAAATTTACCGGCTGCCATTTTGTTATTTATGGTCCAGCCCGACCAGCCCGGCGCCGTCATCATTGATTCGCGGCCGCGAAACCCGGTATTGCAGAAAACTATGGAATATATGGTAATAGAATATATTTTATTAATCTAATAATTTTTATTAAGAAATATTATGGAATCATCATTTTTGGTTGACCGGCCCTCAGCAAGGATAAGTAAGACCCGTCGTTGGCACCATGGATTGGAGTGACTTCGATTTATTTTTGAAATGGCTTACATTATTTTATTTTGACGGAAAATGCATTCGCCGTCATTGGGAAGCATACACTTATACGACTTGCACATCGAAGACCGTACCATTGGGCGTGAATATAAGAAAAAATAATCAATATATTGATCGCACCATTGGAGTGGTGTATCAGATGAGCATCACATGACCTTAGCGTAGCATTGAACGGGGATATTAGAAAAAATGAGAGGTTTATGACATCAGAGACCGTCACATGTCCTTATCATACCATTGGGCGGGATTATCAGAAAAAAATAATCAATATATTGACCGCACCATTGGACGGGTTTATAAGATGAGCATCATGTGATATTAGTGTAGTATTGAACGGGGGATATTAGAAAAAATGAGAGGTTGATGACATCAGAGACCGTTACATGTCCTTACCGTACCATTGGGTGGGAATATCAGAAAAAATAATGAATATAATGATTGTCTCTTTGGGCGGACATATTAAATATTATATGTTTGAGCGTAGCTTTTCTATTTATGAAAATTTTATAGTTAGACGTTACCCTTACAATTCTGACTATACATGTGTAAAAATTTATACCCTTACAATTCTGACTATACATGTGTAAAAATTTAAATATTGGCAGATAGTGACGAATTTGCTAGAACAGTTCTTTTTATGTTAAATGGTTAAAGACTAGAGATACGAAATACTGAAAAGTTACTTAGAAAAATTAAAATAATAAGGCAATTTTTTTTTGTTATTTTCGGTGAAGGAGAGATGAAATATACCTTCTTCATCAGAGGAACAGAATGAAACTAGAATGATAATGAACCCAGAAAATACTATTTTCTTTGTTTGTTGATTAATCTTCGAGGAACGAATCAATGTTTGATTTACAGAGGTCACTTTAGTCAGAAGTAAACTTGACTATATGTTATCAATATGAGACGTGATTTCATTTATTGGGAAAAGGTTCAAACCTCGTTACTTGTTGATATTACTTCAGTATATGTACATTAATGAGACAGAAAGTTGTATGAATAATGCATAAATTGTGTATATCATGTGTACATAGTTTTAGAGTTCTTTTCCTTGTAGCTGTTGGTTCAGTAAAGTTAATCATTTGTTTATGTGAATTCTACAGATGAGATATCTTAACTTGAAAAGTGACTAAGGTGGGATATCAGTTCAAACATAGAAGTGCACATAAAGTGACTAGATTAAAGTAAGTATTGTGAACTGATATCTGTTTGGAAAGAGATAGCTTTTCCTGATGACAAACGGTTGTTTATGCATTCTAAATGTGAAATCAATTTGTATGAAGATATAGAGATCATGTGCCTTGGTGACTAAAATGTTTTGCATTCAATCTACGTCATTTGTTATTTTATATATGATGTGTCAGGGTAAAGTTTTAGTTTGTGTATGGAGCATGCGCAGTATGCAGATAAGATATTTCTATATAATGATAGGATGGTCGATTGAATTTTCATTCTTTAGTGTAAGATCGAACTTATTAAATCGTACTCTCAGAATATTTTTGACTTTGAAAGCCTTTTTTAAAAAAGTTCTTGACGTCAGATTTTGAAATAAGCGTTTTATTGTGTGGTGATTGTTGAAGGAAATTTCAATCAAAGGTAAATATTTTTTTTAAATAGATTTTTGGGGGACTTCATAAACTATTGTTTTAGTATTTTAAAGGATTTCGAACAGTGCTTTCTGCTGGACTTTAATGTGGTACTTTGAATTAAATTTGATTTCTTTTATTTATTTATGGTCTTTGGGCATCTATGGCTTAGGGGAGGGGATAGAGAATTGTGAAAGATTTTTGGGCAAGGCTTATATTGAAGGCATCATCCGGGCATTTACCTGATA
>JAGDQP010000296.1:155934-178102 GCA_022664845.1 Lepisma saccharinum
GCATTTACCTGATATGAGTTTAGTTTGAATTTAAAATTGATTTTTTTATTTATTGTCTTTGGGCATGTACGGCTCAGGGCGGGGGATGGAGGATGGTGGAAGATTTTTTGGACAAGGCTTATATTGAAGGCACCACCCTTGGATTTGTCTGATATGAGTTTAGTTTGAATTTAAAATGGATTTATTTTATTTATGGCCTTTAGGCATCTACGGCTCAGGGCGGGGGATGGAGGAGAGGAAAGGGTGGTGGAAGATTTTGGGCAGGGCTTATATGGAAGGCACCATCCTGGTATTTTCCTGGTGTGATTGCGGAAAAAACATGGAAAATTGAAGATGATCAGCCGCAAGGAATGAGACCTACCACCTATTGAATACTATATGGATATTGTTTTATTTTGTTTATATCGTATAGACTTAAGTTCGAACGTAAATTTCATTTTTTATTTATGGTCTTTGAGCATCTATGGCTTAGGACGGAGGATAGAGGAGGGGGAAAGGATGCAAGAAGGTGTTTATTCAGGATATATATAGATGTCATTCGTGCTTTCGGTTAATGTGAATGAGGAAAAACTTTTTTTTAAACGTAACCTAGGATTTTCACCTCCTGGGATTAAATGCATAAGGTATCGAATGTTATACGTATGTCCTTTTCTTTTATTTATGCCCTTTAGATATCTAAGGCTCAGGTCGAGGGTAGAGGAGGGGAAAGGATTCGGGAAAATGATGGCGAAAATCTATATGAAAGGTGTCACCCATCACATTTGCGTAGTTTGACTGAGAAAAAAACTGAAAAAAACATAAATTAGGATGAATGCTCGCGCGCTGAGGTCTAACTCTGGACCTATGGAATAGTACTTTAGTGCTCTTTTCTTTTTATTTATGGTCTTTAAACTTTATTGTGAAGGTTTGAATTTAATTTCTTTTATTTATGGACGTTTAGGTTTCTAAGGCTCAGGTCGGGGATTGAAGGTGAAAAGAATTGAGTATGGTCGCAGTGAAGGTGTATATTAAAAGTGTTACGAGAAGGAAATTAAAATGAAAGCTAAATAATTTTTACTTAAAATCATTCATTGTATATTTTCAAGATATCTATGATATAATTGGAGGATAAGATGTTTTATTATTTAAATGGTTTGGAACAGTGCTTTTACTAGACTTTAGAAGGAAAGTCTTACCTCTTAAATGTTTGAGAAGCATATCGAATGGATAAGCAGTGTTACTAATACATGAGTTAAATGTTTTACTTGTAATTTTGTTGAATAATTAAGTTTTATTTTATGTCCTTTGAGCATTATGTCGTATATGAAAACAGGTGACTTATTCAAGGCAAGTGTTTCATTATATTTTAGGTTTTGAGAAGAAAAGTGAAGACTACACTGTGTTCTATTCCTCCTTCTTCCTATAGCTGAGCGAAACTTAAAGGTAATTTGATTTCTTTTATCAAAATTAAATGTGAAGAGTAAATGTTAAGCTAATCACACTCTATCATTAGGGTATCCAGGTTATATTACTGGGAATATCCATTTTTTCATAGGGATATTGTGCAAAGAATGATTTAGTATTATATAAGCTGTATGTGTATGTGTGTGTAAATATTGACTTCTGAGGAACCTGCTTAAACACCGAGTTGTATGGAATCTATATGTGTGTAAACATAGACTTATGAGAAACCTGCTTAAACACCGAGTTGTAAGGAATCTACATGTGTGTAAACATAGACTTATGAGGAACCTGTTTAAACACAGAATTATGGAGAAGAACAGTGTGTAAACAGACTTATGAGGAATGTATTGAACGCTGAGTTGATTGTAATCTAAATAAACATGTGCGCATGTGTAAAAAAGATCAAATAATTAGACCATGTTATAGAAGTATATTGATATTATATTAACACACTTTTTGCACGTATGTAGTTAATAATATAGCTTTTATAAAAAATATTTGAAAACAATTGCCAATACTTTTTTCGTACTGTGATTATTTTTGTGTAGAATTATAGTGCTCCATAGTTCATTTTTTCGTGCTGTGTTTACTTTTTGTGAAATAGTATCGACTTCATTTTGTCCTGTGATTCTGCTTTTGTGAACAGGAAGCTAATTTGTGTATACTGTTTACAGGAACAACAACGTTTTGATTATCTACAATCAAGTTACAATTATTTTTGAATAAGGAGCTCTACTATCTGAGAATAAGAAGAATGGATTGCACTACTGTAGTTACATCTGCTAATCTTATCATTTCGACGGAGAAGGCAAAAGGATTCGCCGACCATGAGTCCATGTACGACGCCTGGGTCAACTTGTGCCGCTTAGCTGTGCAGGGAATACTTCCTAAAAATTCAGGTAACCTTTTTAACTTTTTGTTTCAACTTCGGCTTCTATTCAACTATGATTTCAACAAGTTGTTTGGTGCATGTCTTCATGCCAACGAGTTAGTACAATTAGATAACGCTGGGTTTTTTGACTCCGCCTCTAATGCTAGACGCGCTATCCAACATTATATGTTATTGACGGATCCCATTGACGCGAACAATGGGAGATTGCTTCACCCCATCTTGCTCTTCTCTTTGGTTTAATTCCGGTTGTGAGAGAAGTATATGTTTCAATGAATTCAGATGATTCATTGAATATTGTCCCCCACAACCGGGAGTACTCCCTCTCCTTTGGAGATCCATTTCATCTTTCTACTATGACTTCAATTCCTATTTCATCAACTTCATCCTGTACTTCTACTACTACTTCTGCTCCTGTCAATGCAGTTACGTCTGTATTAACGCAGGCAACTACATTCGTAACTACGACAAGACCTATTTGCAGTCCTATGCCTTCTACTTCATTTACTCCTTCTCAGCCTATTGCTTCTACGTCAACGAATGTTGAATATGAAGATTCTTTCTCTTGCGACACGGACTGCATTCTTTCACCTGGGGGTAATCAGGTATGTGCTCAAGCCTATGATTATTATGAGGGATGGGGAACGCAACTAAGTCCTAAGACGCAAGAAAAAATATTGAATACAATTAATGAACTTGAAAAAGATATATTAGCTAATCAGAAGAATATGAATTCAGAGATAGTGCAAGAGGGAACAGGGGCGGATTACTTTGAAATTATAGGAGAAGGCGTGCGCGGATTCGGTAAATTTCCAGTACAAGGTAGGGAAGTCTCCATAGGTGCGAAAACCGGATCCTCTAGGTTAACCCCGGCTGGCTACGTTGAGAAACGTTTTCAGTTTCCACTAGATAATTTACTATCTAATGCAGATCCACAATCATGGGTCGGATTTAGCATTGAAAGTAGCAATGACGTCAACGGGAAAGACGTCTTCATTCCCTGGCGTAGGCGAATTCATTTGACTACCGAACATATTATATGTTCGATTGAGAATGTTCCCAACTCGAATGAATCTTTCCTGTTAGTCGATAATGTAATCATTAAGGCTAACATATTCGACCCTATTCGCGGACAAGGCGAAAGAAAAAAGCGGAATAATGATAAGTATTTACCTCTGGAGGAGTACTTAAAAGCACACATTATTCCAGTGCCTAAATTTGGAGCCAACTATTATGACTGTTTACCAAGAGCTTTAATTATGGCAGAGCAGAAAGCGCTTACTCAGTATAAGAAGGTAGAATATATGAAAAAGCATCCAAAGAATTGGGAAAAGGAAGGTAAAGCTTTATGTAAACGAGCAAATATTAATATTTCAAGTTTGGGTGGGAACATTGACGATATCGATTTCAAGATTATTATGGTAATCAATTCCAAATTGTAGTATATGCGTTAAAAACAGCTAATCGAGACCCTGAGGCGATTTATAGTGGTAATGTTGAAACCAGAAACAAATTATTTTTGTTTTATCATTATCAGCATTTCGATGTTATTGAGACTATAACGGCCTTTTTAAGACAAAGAGGATATTGTAGGGATTGTTTAAAACCTTTTGTTGAGCGTAGGAAACATAAGTGTGAATACCTTTGCGAACATTGCGAGGAGTACCATGATTTTGAAAATTTCTGACGATGAGATACCTATTAGTTGTAATACTTGTTTTAGAACCTTCCCCTCGCAATCATGCTATAATAACCATAACACGAAGGCGAGGGGGAAACCTGTATGTTGCTATGTTAAACTGTGCCAACAGTGTGGTGTAAAGATTGATACTCGAAAAAGAAAGAGTAATAACCCTCATGTATGTGGAGATCGATTCTGCACTATCTGCAAGTTGTACGTTAATGAGGATCATTTCTGTTTCATTCAAAAGACGAAACCGAAAGCTGAAACTGATTTTTGCTATATAATATATGATATTGAAACCATGCTACTCAATGAAAATGAAAAAGGTGAACGTGAACGCCGGCCAAACCTAATATGCGCCTCACACCGCTGTTTTAAATGTAAGAACCATATGGAGGAAAATTACAATTGCTATCAATGCGGTGATTCACAAGGTGAAAGAGACTTTGCGTTTTAAATATTGAAAGTTTTGTAAAGCACGTTCTCCAACAAGGTCCTAGGTTTAATACTCTGGTTTGTTTAGCGCATAACGCCGCGAAATTTGATTCCGTCTTTGTTGCGCGTGCACTTATTGAAAAACAAGAAATCACTCCTCAAATAATAACCCAAGGTGCGAAAATTATCCAAATGAGTGTACGCAATATTACTTTTAAAGATACTTATTTATTCATGTTCGTGAAATTATCGAAATTACCGGCTACTATGGGATTAGCTGAAAGTTTAAAGAAAGGAGATTTCCCGTTTTTGTTAAATACTGAAGATAATCAAGATTATGATGAAGCATGGCCAGAACTTAAACTTTTTGATGATGAAGGAAAATCAGAAAGTGAACGCGAAGCTTTAGAAGTTTGGCATGGGGAGCGTGTAGAAAAAGACCTTACATTTAACTTGCAACGCGAAAGTTAGAATACTGCAGGAACGATGATCGTATATTATGCGAGGCGGTCATTTGGTTCACAGACTTAATTGAACAAAAGACTGACGGGATCCAGTGTTTTCTTCAAGTAAGTACTATTGCTGCGTGTGCTATGGAATGCTTTCGTTCTTTATATTTAGAAGAGAAAAGTATTCCTGTAATTCCCCCATTCGTTTATCGACGGCGTAACCCCCAGAGTAAGAAAGCATTAAGGTGGTTAAAGTACATGGAATTTATAGGAAATGATGTTTCTATTCTTACGGCTGAAAACGGAGATGAAGTTCAATTTGGACAATTCAAAGTGGACGGGTACGATAAGAAACATCGTACTGCCTATGAATTTTATGGATGTTTTTGGCACGGTCATCCATGCATTAAGCAAGGTCGCCACGTGCCTCTCAATGACACGAATGGCGAAACATTAAATGACCAAGATATTGCTGCATTGAAGAGAAAGAAATATTTAGAAACTTGTGGTCTAAAGCTTGTGGAAATTTATGAATGTGATTGGGATCGACAAGTTAAGGAAAATCCACATATTCGGCAATTTAGTAAAGAACACTGCAAAAATGGTCAAGGTGGATTAGTACCTAAACACTCTTTCAAGGGAGGTAGGACTGAAGTTTTCAAATCTCTCTATGAGTGTCTTGAAGACGAATTTATTCGTTATGTCAACATATACAGTTTGTATCCATATGTCATGAAAAAGAAAGCACTCCCAATTGGTAAGCCTACCATTTATCGAGGAAAAGCATGTCCTAATCCCAAGCAAATTCATGGAGTTGTTTTCTGCAAGGTTCTTCCTCCTCAAGATCTTGCTATTCCATGGCTTCCATATAATGCGAATGGACGCCTCGAATTCGGCGTCTGTCGTACTTGTATGGAGGAAATGAATACTAATGATTGTAACCATACTGTTGACCAACGCTGTTTCACAGGCACGTTTTGCACTCCTGAATTACATGAGAGTAAGAAGAAAGGTTATACCATTCTTGATACTTATGAAATTTATGCGTTCAAGATGAAAGAGGGATTATTTGAAGATTATGTTAATAAATTCTTGCAGATGAAACAGGAAGCTTCTGGTGTGATAGTGAGGAGGAAAAACAGAAATATATTGAGGAGTATGGTAAGCACGAAGGTATACAACTCAAGCCTGATAACATCAGTAAAAACTCTGGTTTGCGCTATATCGCAAAACTCTTTTTAAATTCTCTGTTTGGGAAGTGGGGACAGAGAACTGATTTAACACAGACCAGGGTAGTTAATGATGCTAAGTCCTTCTTGGATATTCTCCGAACACCTCACTTTGAAGTACAAAATGTACTTCTGATTGGAGAAAATGAATTTTTTAGTAACATACAGGGATTTAGAAAATGTAAATACTCCTAATTCCTTTTCTAATGTTATTTTATCAGCTTTTATTACATCGTGGGCTAGTCTATAATTATATGGTTTACTGGAAAAAGTGGGAATAGAAAATGCTATCTACTCAGATACAGATTCTATCTTCCACAGACAAAAGAGAAATCAGCCTCCACTGCTTCCTACAGGGAACTATTTAGGAGATTTAACTAATGAAGACAAAGAGGGGTGGGAGATCCCTATTTTCATTGGGTTATGGCCTAAAAATTATTCGTATAAGGAGAGGGAAATAAGGACTGGGAATATTAAAACCACTTTCAAAATTCGGGGAATTACTTTAAATTGTCATGCGCGTCAAATTGTTAATTTTGATCATTTTGTAAACTTAGTCAAACATAATTATGAAAAGGTAATCATTAGTAATGATAATGGTATCTTTAGAAAGCCAGGATTGAAAATTGTATCTAGGCCGGAAATAAAAACTCATCAAAATGTTCCAATTAAACCTAAATTTCATAATGAATTTGAAACTCTTCCTTTTGGCTATAAGAGAAAAAGACTTACCAATTGCTAGTTCATTTCTCTTCTGTCGTTAGCTCATGATGCTTCCCTTCCTTCATCCTGCGACTATCCTGTTTCCGGTCACAGCAGAGCTGGGAAAAGTTATTTTGTAAATAGATTATTAATTCATCGTCAAACGATGTTCTCTAGTCATTTTAAGGAAATAGTTTGGTGCTATGGTGCTGTGATGCCTAAATTATCTAGTCAGATAAGTAATATGCGCTTTCATTTTGGGATTCCTGATATGAATACTTTCGAAATTGAGGAAAATTCATTATTAATTCTTGATGATCTTATGACTGAAACTAATGCTGAAGTTTCTAAAATTTTTAAAAAATTT
Organism: Lepisma saccharinum; assembly: GCA_022664845.1. NCBI lineage: Eukaryota > Metazoa > Arthropoda > Insecta > Zygentoma > Lepismatidae > Lepisma > Lepisma saccharinum. The sequence goes on from JAGDQP010000296.1 coordinate 163,133, forward strand.
GCACACCATAAGAATCTAAGTGTTATTTTTATAGTTCAAAACTTATTTTCTAAAGGAAAATATGCACGTGATATATCCTTAAACGCCCATTATATCATTGCGTTCAAAAATCCTATAGATAAGTTACAAATACAAAATTTAGCAAGGCAGGTTATTCCACAATATAGTAAAGATGTAATTCAGGTCTTTGAAAATGCTACTGCTGAACCTCATTAATATTTACTTTTCGATTTAACTCTGTCTACATCGGAGGCTCTACGTCTTCGTACAAATATATTTCCAGTTGAAACCATGTTCATCTATGTACATGTAAAAGAGATGAATAAACCAATTCAGGTCAGTTGACATCAAGATGTCAAGCGTAAAACATCATCTGAATGAGCTCCGTGCAATTTGTAAATGTAAGAATAAAAATCGTAAAGCATTAGTTCAAAATGCACCTGGTGGTGTAATTCGAACTATTGCACAACTAGGTAAAAATGTTTTAAATGGTAACTTTAAACTCTCTCTTCGTCAGAAGCAAATTTTACGTCGACATAAGAAGACATTAAGTGCACTCTCTCTGAAACGATCAAGTTAAAAAAGAAACGTAAACTATTCATGCAGAAAGGTGGTGCTTTTCTACCTTTATTATAAGGTCCAATCTTAAGTGCAGTGGCTGGAAGTGTATTTAATCGTTAAGATGTCTTCGCAATTTAAAAAAATGGTACTCATCCCAGAAAATGCAGGTGAGCAAATGTGTTCCACTATGAAGTCTAAAGTCCTATCAAACACGTTTGGATAATGAAATGGATGAAATTTTAAAACGAAGTGATCTTTCTACGGATGAAAAATGTAAAATGTATCAACAAGCATTACATCGTTATTTAGAATATACTCCACAATCTCAGAAACCAATTGTTTTACCGGTTTACAATTCCGAATCTTCAAATATGTTACCCATGATTCAGTATATTATTAGTTCAGTACCAAAATCATTTGCTAAAAAGACACAAGTATTATTAAATCTCCTGCAGGCTTCAAATCGTATCAGTTGGGATCAAACTGGCGCATTATCCATAGATAAGGAAGTAATTCCAGATTCAAATATTATTGATCTTATCAATGATGTGGTAATTCGAAAGACTCCTAGAAATCCAATTGGCATTCAAGATTTTAAAGAATTATTACAAAATATTAATATTCCTTTAGAATGAGTTAATTTTCAATTTGGCACAGGTTCTAGTAAAATAGTAAAACAGAAGAACAGTATTCATAAGGTAGCAAACAAAAAGAATTCTAGTAAAGTAGTAGTAAAGCAAAAGAAGAAAAATAGTGCTAGCCAAGGAATGAAGAATCGTATTTCTTCATTATTTAAAAATTATGAAGAATACAAGTTTTAAAATATGTCACTTCATAAAATTTATTATGCGTATGCAGATTCAAATTCTTTAGGTAGGTAGTATCTCCAAGTTAAAAAAGAAAACTAGTCTTTCTCAGAAAAAAGTAAAGAAATCGTTAGCTTCACAAGATACATTCACTTTACATGCTCCTGCACGTAAACATTTTCCCCGTAAAAAATATTATGTTAATGCGCCTAATGAACTAGTACAAATGGATTTACCAGATATGCAAAATGTATCAAAATATAATGATGGGTATAAATATATTTTATGTAGTATAGATGCTTTTAGTCGTTATGCCGTTTGTATTCCAGTTAAAATAAAACGGGTCCTGTTTTGGCAAAAGCAATAGAATCTATATTCAGTAGAAAAAAATTACCTCTACTTCACTGTCAAACCGATTTAGGAACAGAACTTTATAATCAACATGTAAAACGTGCTTTTCAAAATTATCAAGTGAATCATTATAGTGTACATTCTGAAATCGTAGAAATCGAGGCTGCTTTCGTAACGTTATATCCGACCTTTGAAGGACAAAATATATAAAAACTTTACTGCTGAAAATACATATCGTTATATTGATATTTTACAAAATCTTGTAAAAAGTTATAATCATACGAAACATTCTTCCATTCAATATGCACCTGTGCAAGTAAATGATTCTAATGTTAATGAAATTCGGGAAAGATTATACTGGCAAGAAAAGAAAGTTAAGCAGAAATGTAAATTTGAAGCGGGAGATTATGTTCGAGTTAGCAAATATAAACTTAAATTGGAAAAAGGATATTTACCGAAATGGTCTCGTGAAATATTTATTGTGGATCAGTGTATTCAAAGTAATCACATGACTTATAAAATTCGAGATTTTAATGGGGAACTTATAGCAGGTTCATTTTATCAGCAGGAGTTACAGAAAGTATTTATAGGAAAACAGAAATTTATTTAATTGAAAAGGTATTAAAACGTAGGAAAAGTTGGATTTATGTTAAATGGTTAGGTTATCCATCTTCTATCAATAGTTGGGTTAAACAAAAATCAGTTCAGTCGTAATCATGCTATCTCAAGAACAAGCCGATGAGGTTTATGTTACATTACCATCAAATGTTTGCAATAATATTTTTGAAAATAAAAAGTTCGTATACTACGAAACTATGTCAGCCAATTCATTTAACGGGAAATTAGGTGGTAGGTTTAAGTGGACTTTCTATTCCGTGGAGTTTTTATAATATACAAAAGAAGAAGAACTTACTATTCAAATAGGAGATAAAAATATAGTAGAATATACTATAAAATTTCCAGTCGGATATTATGAATCAGTACATTCGATTTTAGATATTATTCGTACGACTTTACCTAAACAAGTGGGAAAAGCATATGACGAGAAAAAGAATTTACATGTGTTTGATGATAGTAGTATTCTTAATAAAAAGTTTCATGATATAGAAATGTCTAGTGTTGACCGCATGATCAATGATGATCCCTTAGTAATAGAAGAAAATCCTATCGTTATCCAGTACGAGGAAAGTAGAGACAAAGTTTATATTTTTCATAAACGAAGGCCTAAACGTGAATATCTTTTCGCAATGAGTCCGGGTTTGCAAAATATTTTAGGATTTACTAATGATTCTAAAGTGAATACACATGTAGTTCACGTTTATCCTATGAATCCGAAAAAGAAACCAAAGTTTCTAAATGTTCCAGCACCTTTCCACACAAATCTTGATTATTTTATTAATTCAGAAATAAATGTTTGTATAGATGTTGTAAAAGATCAACCTGTTTATGGGAAACTAATTCGAAAAATTGGAATACAAGATTATCATTACAAAAAATTAAATTTTTTATTTTTGATTGTCCACAATATGTTAAAGTTGAAAAGAAATATTTTGATACTCTTCATGTAGACTTAAAAGATGTGCAGGGGGAAAAGTTGCAATTTCAATTTGGAATTTCAATCGTAACACTACATTTTAAAAGTAAATGATTTCTGAAAGTAGTGAAGATGGAAGTATTCTAATGGAAATATTCAAACTTATTCTAATAATAGTCCAACACATTTTTTGATTATTCTTAGTAATCGAATACATTTAAATGATTCGTGGATGATAGGATTAAGTGAAATTCATATTCCCTTAACATGTGATAATGTTATTTCCGGTCAAAATATAATATGGTATGATAATGTAAAACATAAAATACCACAAGGATATTATTCCACCGTTCAACAGTTGTTAGATGAATTGAATAAGATAAATTCAAGCATAAAATTTGAATATTCAAACATTGTTACTGTACACGTTGATGATAGTATAAAATCCTTACGTTTATCACCGATATTAGCATTACAATTAGGTTTTGAACCTAATATTAATATTTTGAAAGATAGTCATATTCCTAAGCAGCCATTTTAAACATTGGATATCCACATCAAGTGTTTGTTTATACAGATATTATTCAACCTCAGTTTGTAGGTGATACAAAAGCACTTCTTTTACGAATTGTAGGTATGACCGATAATCATCATGGAAAAGTACAAACCATAATTTTTTAGAATGTGCATTATTTTTCACTTGCAAAACTTTCATTTGACACTGTAGAAATACTAGTAAAGGATCATGCAGGCCGTAATTTACCATGCGCATCCGGGACATTGACCATAACACTTCACGTTAAGCGCTCATCAAAATGAAATCCTATACACTTACGCATAGAGATAGAGGTATACCTTACTTTGCAGGACCTGTTTTTCAGCGGGGACATGGGATTGGGAGTTTATTTCGCGGCTTGTTTCGATTTGCTATGCTATTCCTTAAACAAGGAGCAAAAGCAGTAGGACGACAAGCTTGACAAACGGGAATACAAGTTGCGGGGATATGTTAGAAAACCGGCCTATTAAGGAATCTGTAAAAGCACGAGTTCGCGAAGCAGGATCATCTTTAAGAACAAAAGCTGAAAATAAAGTTACTTAGTTGCTTAGTGGTATCGTTAGAAGAAGGGCACGAATTCGTAAGGTTTCCGTACGTATTGGACCACCAAGTTTAAAAAGACGACTTGCTTGCAATAAAAGAAAGAGTAGATATTTTCAGTTAAAAATCTCATTTCTTACACCTAAAAGTAATGAATGCTGTACGAATGAATTCGATTTAGTTTCTGATCCTATGACACAAACTGCTATTGAATCATTTCGAATGGTAGAGTATCGACCAGTTTCATCGCTTTCTTCTGATGAACCTATAGAATTTCTTGTACCTGGAGATACTGCTGAATATATTCTTCCTGCACAAATTTATCTTTATGTCAAGTGTAAAGTATTAAGGGGAAATGGAGATAATTTACAAGTAGCAGCTGAAGGACCACCAGCCGTTGTAGCAGATAATGTAGCACCTGTAAATAACTTTTTACATTCACTTTTTATTCAAGTTGATGTTTCTTTAAATGATGAAATTATTTCTTCTTCAAATGCTACATACCCATTTAGAGCATACTTTGAAACTTTACTTAATTATTCTGAAGATGCAAGCAAAAATCATTTAACCACTGGATTATGGTATAAGGATACTGCAGGGCATTTTAATACTCTCAATGAAAATAATGCTGGTTATTATAAACGAAAATCTCTTGTTGCTGTTAGCGCTTCGATTGATATGTATGGACGACTTCATACAGATATTTCTGGATCTAATCGAGTTCTTCCAAATAAAGTCAATCTTCGTATAAAATTAAGTCATAGTAAAGATGCATTCTGCTTAATGGCAGCTGAAAATTCTACATTTAAAGTTAAACTGGAAGAATTTATGCTTTATGTTCGTCGAATTAATATTTCTGCTGATTTAGCTTTACAGTTAAACAGTAGTATGAGTCATGATACTGCAAAATTACCATTGACTAGAGTTGAAACAAGAGTACATACGATTCCTGCAAATATTTGTTCCTATAATCTTGATAACATATTTCTTGGAAATGTACCAAAGAGTCTCACTATAGGTTTTACTGCAAATACTGTATTCAATGGAAAATACAATGAAAATCCCTTCCACTTTGAAAATTTTAATATTACTAAGTTGCAAGTACAAGTTGGTTCCCAATTTTATCCTCCCACCCCTCTTACTCCGGATTATGCTAATCAACTATACGTTCAAAGTTATCACACCCTGTTCTCTGGAACGTATATTTCATGAAAATGTAAGCCATACACTCACATATTCTGATTACCCTCATGGATATACTCTTTATGCTTTTATTCTTTCTCCTACTAATACTTTGGATGATTCTACATGGGATGTCATTCAGGATTCTCCCGTTAATCTCCGAATTGAGTTCAGTCAAAATCTTGCACAACCTATTTCATGTATTATTTACGCTCAATTTGATTCTCTTATACAGATCGATAAGGATCGAAATGTATATACAGACCATACCATGTAAAATTTAGTTTAGTTTACCATTAACCATGAGAACTGTCGTACACTTTTCAGCCTTCGATGACAATGAAGAAAATAATTTCATAGTCAAAGAATTAGCCATAGTTCATGTAGATAGCAATAGTTTTCAAAGTTGGGTATTTAAACCTCCTTTTCCAATATTAAAAATTATTCCTAGTTTAAGATATACAAATAATTATTTAAGCCAGCATGTTTTTGGTCTAGAGTGGATAGAAGGCGAAGTTGAATACAATGAAGTTAAAAACATAGTTACCAAGTATACCTCGCACAGTCATTGTGTATTCACTCACGGCAAAGCACGGCAAATATATCTAGAGTCTCTTCTACAAAGAACAGTAATTAATTTTGAAGATATACACTGTCCGAAATACAGTACTTTATCATTTCCATCACAAAATTGTGTACAACATCTTGATCAGTTTACAAGTTTGCGTTGTGCTTTAAAGGAAGCGTCAGTGTACGCATACTATATAATTTATTATCATTTACGTTTTTTTATTATACCTGAAAACAGAACAGTGTATGAACCAACACCAATAAGTGAAAGTGAAAGTAATGTGGACTGATCAGATCTTAAAAATTGTGCTTCAGGGCTGTACTAGTACAACTACTCTTACTGGAATTTATTCAGTGGACACTTCACCAAAACAAGTTGAATATCCAGCGGCACTTATAGTTAATTTGAGTGCCTCAAGTTCCCCGGGAACTCACTGGACTGCCATATATATTAATAAACATGGACGGGGCCAATATTTTGATAGCTTCGCAAATGATCCTACTAAACCAATTGAAAATTTTTTAAAACGAAATTTTAAATTATATCATGTAAATATAACTCAAATTCAACACGAAGAATCTATTCTTTGTGGACTATTCTGTATTGTATTTATTAATTTTACTGTACGAGGAAAAAAAATATATACTCTACTTTCTACACTACGAATCTTAAGAAAAATGATACAATTCTAAAATCACTTGTAAAAAAATTGTCAAAAGAAAAGAAAAATGTAAATTAAAAAATTATTATAGTAAAAATTAATCTTTTATTTATGTGATTATTATTAATAAGGTTATATCAAATAAAATATAGAAAATAAAGTATAATGGTTATTAAGAACATGTATTAAACTGATCTATAAAACAAATTACACATGCTTCTTACATTTGCATTGTTGATAAAGTATTTACAAGATTCTAAGCTTTCTCATGTTTCATCCAATGTTGTAATTGTAAGCAATTTCTTAATGCACATGCATTCACCTCGACAGGGTCATGATAAGTACACTTAGAGATACCAGTGTTCAAATTTAATTTTTTCAGAGCAGGACATTCCTTTTCACTTACATGATTCACACTTTCCAAGTGAAATAGTTTTTTAATCCACTGTACCTTTTTTAAGACCTTTACAAAAAAATGTAGCTTTACTTGAACACAATTGAAAAATTATTCCACGAAGATGTGAAACGCTGTATTCATTTGTTGTGTCCATATGTAAACCGTGAAAGTTCTGTGTTAACCACTGTACTTGTTTTTGATATCCTAGTCCTACTTCCGTAATGTGACATGGAAGTTTTACTAAACAGTGGAATAAAAGACTAGCATCACACGCTACGATACAAAATTATCTTATAATAAACTCATGCGCAGAGATTTTAAATTCCTGCACATCAATAATGTACTGTTCTTATGACACACTTACAGACTTTTCTACTGAAAATTGTTCATGTATTACATCTGGTATGAGTTGAGCAATGAATTCACTATTATGAACTAATTCTCTACAAGATTTGAAAAAAGTATTCATGGAAATACTTACATGACCCTGTCGTTTGAAAATTTCATAGTACTCCACAAATGTTTCATGATGATTCACTTGATTCAGCAAATGTTTTGAAAGTACTTTGCCTGTATCCCATACATATATACAGTTATTACGAAGAACCTTCAACCTACACCCACTACAAGTAATTGGATTGTCGTTTAAATAAGTACGAAAAGTTTGTAACACACACGAGTCCCGAATAAAAATACCACCACCACAAAACACAAAAAAATCTGACATTTTCACTTCAGAGTTTTAAATTCTCACTTCAACTGTCGATTTTTATCTTTTTCAAAAAACATATGAATTATATTTGACATGTACACTTTTATCACTCGCCATAAACCATATTTCATATTTCTCATTAATACATCATCCTCTTCCACTTCCTGATGATCTTCTTTATATAAACGATAAAGTTCACTTAATGTTCCAGATTTCAAAACATGACGCCACACAGCTTTCCTACAATATTCTTCAAAGTTTTCTCCTCTTTGGACTTCACCATTCACATATCCTAGACATCCATGACCAGTTTGATTACCTTCTCCTTCATAACAAGCTTCACATATCAATGCATTTGCAGGATTACACTTCTTTAATGTCTGCTTAATGCATTTTTCGTCCACCCATTGCTTTTTACACAAGCACTTAGTAGTAAGAGTAGTTTTCACTTTTTTACTTACTGTTCATGCTAATGTTGATGCTTTCACTGAAGAGTTCGCTAACACTGTAGTGGGAACTGCTCTTACTATAACTCGTGCAGATTTTACCAGTCTTGAAGATCCTCCTCCTTCTTCTGCTGCATTTAAGGTGTTTGTTTTATACTCGTATTTCCAGAGAAGAGACGTTTCTTTGAAGGATACACCACTCCGTCTAACACACGTTTCTTCGATGACTGCTGCTTCTTCGGAACTATAGAGGAATAAACCTCCCGAATTTCGTCGTCATCCTTCTCCTCTTCTGCTACAGAAGAAGATGATAGTAATGTTATGTAGTGCCCATGTCACTCCATAACTCTTAATTAATAAAAAAATTGAAATCTGAAAGGAGGAAACAGTGAACACATTTATTCAAATTTGGGAATTTTGTTAATGAATTCTGATTTCAGTGATTGAGTATTGTACTTGTATGTCTAATAATTTTAATACAATTTTCAGCTATCGCCTTACCGATTCAGACTTGAGTTATGAAACTTCCTATCTTTTTTTATTTCTGTTTTTTTCCTCGCTGGTCAGCTCTCGGGTTAACAGTCGATTTCTGTTGCCGCCCCCAACAGAGAGAAAGTCGGACACACTTCCTTTATCGTTTTGTTTTGTTGTATTTTTTCTGTTGCAGAGCCGTTGGTCTCTATTCCCGCTTTTTCCAAGTTCGTTGCTCTAGAAATTTGAGTTAGTAGCGTCATGTGCGAACGGCGGGAAATTTTCCTATTTAAGACTGATTTCGCGCCAAGTCAATATCTCAGTATCCACCCGACACCCGAGGATTTAGTAACGAGAGGGAACTCCGTAGTGGTCAGTTGCCACTATTCACTCGTTCAGTACGAAGAAGATTTCCAAGATGTAGTCTGAAGTTTTTGCTACGTCCGCTCATTAAATCGGATAGCGGACGCATTGCCTCAGCTTGAGATGTGTTCAGGCAGATTGGTAAAGTCGCTACCACTTTTATTTTTCAATTTACTTTATTTCTTTTTCTCTCTCCGAGATCGTTTTTTCTATTTTGAAGTTCGAATCATGTCGCTCTCGTTATTTTTGTTTCGAGGAAAGGTGATATATTCTTGAGGAAAGAGACCTTCTGTTGCAATTTATATTGACAAGACCGAGATGGGACTTTGGACACTTAATTTTGTTTTAGTAGCACTTTGTATAGATGTCCCTCGGCGAGCATTATCCGTGAGGATAGGTAGGTGAAAGAAACTCTGAAATGCTCTCAACTTTGCTACCCCAGACGGATTTGGAGATGGGCTTTTTATAATTAAAGGGGAGATTAAATATGTGCACGCCAGGTAATTAACCTTGCCCCTGTACATATTTGATTTATTGGTAATTTAACTGATTTTGATGTCACGGAACCTGTTATAATTGTTCAGGAGGCCTGATCGGCTTTCATGAACCTGTCACGGTTGAAGTAATGGGAAAGGGTTTTAATTCCGTTAATTAGCAGCCACTTCAACAGCATCGTGTATAGTCATGAATTTGCCAGATTGATCGGGGAGAAGCTAACTCGACATCTTCTGATTTCTTAATACCCCCTTAAGCTTGCAACTGTGGAAGTAAGTGAATTAATATGAGAAAGAAAGAAAAAAAGAAAGCTCAAGAATTTAACTCTTGAATTTGGTTGTTCCAACTCTTTTTAGTCTTGGTCGTTTTTGTAGCAGATTCATTACTTTTCGTGACTAAGATTGATATAAATCCCTTCGGTACAGTCTTATCCATAAGGTCACATAAAACATACTAATCTTGTTCGGGAATTTTTTAAGTACTGTGTCAAACTCTCGACGGGACATAATTCAGGGAAGGGAGCTCTGGAGGCTTATTCGGTCTTTCAGTGCTTTTGCTTTTAAAAACATTAAATATCTCATAATCCCAATGACCTTTGAATTGCAAAGCTGGACTGTTCGTCCATGTTCTTGGGGTATAAAATAATTAAACTAACACTCCCTAAATTCTCAGAGAAATTCTTAACGAGAGTGAAAGTGTTATTTTGTCTGCTATTCTACTTCTGCGTAATATGAATATCTCGTTCATCGAGATGACTCGTCCAGTTTATTATCGATGGAGCTTCTGAGACCAGTCGTGTTGAAATTCGAATTGAAAGTATGTCCAGTTTTGTATATGTAGTTTTCTTTTTGTTGTTAATTTTTTTGTTCTTTTTTATGCATTTAGTTTTAATGTAACTTTTGTATCTTTAGCGGTGTCGTGGGGTTCAGCCCCAGAATCTGAGGTTGCTACATAACTATGTAGTCCAGAAGGGAAATATGTGTGCTCGAGTATTTGCTAATGAAAAGGGAAGATATGTTTTCGTGATTTGTACTTTTTTCTTTCCTTTGATCGTCAGAAGGCACGAGGGATTCTGCCAGACTAACAGTTTTGAGGGGAGTCACAGACTCCAGATAAACTCCTTCAGCGAAGTAAATGATTTTATATTTTACAACTTATTAACCTTTTTTCTGGGTGTTAAATGGGTGTCAACGATAATTTATAAGGGTGGACGCCTGGTGGCCTATTCGGTCATTCAGAGTGTTTGAATTAGTGTTAGTCTCCAAATTTCCTCCAAGATTATCCCTTGTTTTGGTTCAAGTTGGAACTGCACCAACCTCTGAAAGGGAGTAAAATTAAAAGACAGCCAACCCTAGACCCTATGAAAGGTTCGTGCGCGAAAGAACTGTACTTTTTCATATTCATGAGATATTACTCTAATCATCCATCCTTGAACATGCTTAAAGGGAAGTTTTGAAAAGCTAAACTCAAAATAAGTCAAGTCTGAAATCGGTAAAATGGACGGCCGAACTTTAATCCATAACTTCTTTGTAAATAAATCTATTATATTGTTTACTTTTCTACTCAAGGTTTTATCATTGAATGAAATTCAGACCAAATCCCGGAGGAGTTTTAAGTTAACATACTTAAACAGTACTTTCCTTAAGTTAATTATTTAGTAATCATTGCAACTCAGCGTCCCAGTTTTTTCTGCTCTTGTGTGTTAAAGAACCCGCCTCAGGAGAGAAAGGGATATTCTCCTTAGGTGAGTGTTGTGTGTGTGTTCGTTAATTAAGCTCCTTGCTAGACTTTGTTCTTCTGGGAAGTTATTCTCTTAACTTTGTAGGATGGCGCCCGATATAGTATTATTTTGTTTAATTTCAAATTTTATGATAATGTTTTTTTTGTTCGTGATGAATTTTCTTTCTCCTCGATCCTACACGAGGACTCAACTCTCAGATTTGTTTTTAAATTAAGAGAATAACTACTTCTGTACAGAAGTATGAGGCCGTCAATAAATCTCCTTTTTTTTCTTTTTGGAGACATGGGAAGCAAGGAAGGTGGGGAAAAGGAAATCTAAAGAGCAGAGTAGAAAGCAATTAGTCACTCCCCCACATTTAGAGAGAACAGCACGCCATAACAGTAATAAAGGAAATAGTCTATCAGCCTTTACTTTTGACCTTAAATAACTATATATTGTACGGTCTCCTGTATCCTCTTCTTCTACATTACCATTAGCAAGTAATGTCAACGTCTCCACAACCTCGTCAACTTCCACTGTTAAGTCCACTACTTCTCCAACACGTTGCTCATACTGCTGGTGCTGCTGCTCTGCCATGACTGAAGCTTAACTCACTTTATAATAATGTATACAACAGTACTGCCCTCTATATATTCTAAACATTATCAGGATGATATCATAAGGTCATCAGATCGTAAAATGAGTAATGAGGATATAAACAAGATATCAATAGCGTCGCTGTCAATGACCATATGACCTCAATCCTCAAGTCCTGACTTGCACCGCCTAGTGTGACAACCACGCATGACTCATATATTCAACCATGTGACAATACTGTGATGATGTCATCCAAACACGTAGCAGTATAGTACAACACCGTAATCATACGACAGCCTCACATGAATCATCAATCAACTACGAAAATGTATAGTATTCCTTCACTAAGGTCACGTGATGCTCTGTGATGTCATCAACCTCTCATTTTTTCTAATATGTCCACTCAATGCCACGCTAAGGACACGTGATGGTCTCTCACGTCACTAGCCTCTCCCATAATCAACCAATCACAAGCCTTCACCATTGTGACGTCACAAACTCTCGACCAATCAGAAGTCATAGCCATATAATAGCAATAAAAGCAAAAAAGGGCAATTTGTACACCACTTCTACTTGCTCTCACTACAGGTTATACTTGGGACAATTTTGAATAAATATTTTCTCATCTTCATTCGCTCTCAACGTCATTTTGAGTAAATTCCTTCTCACAATGTGAATATTTTTCTCTAAATTTCGAATAAATATTTTGTCATTTTTTTTTAGCTCTCATAACGATTTTGAATGATTACCCTATCAAAACTTTGAAACAAATGTTCTCAATTTTGAACAACTATTTTCTCATTTTCGTAGCTCCGGAGCAATCTTTTGAGTCATAACGTTCTCAACATTTTGAGCATATGCTTCGTCACTTTTGAATATATTTTTCTCATTTCTGAGAATAGTCCCAGCTTTTCTCATTTTCGAGTAGTTTTACCTCATGTTTGAGATTTTTTTCATTATCCGAGAAATATTTTCTCATTTTTTTAGCACAATCACGTGTTCAAAATTGAGCAAAATTTAGTCGGAACCAGATTGAGCTTAAAATTTTCTCAAATTCGAGAATTTTGTTTTCGTTTTTGAATAAACCTTTTTAACAGTGTAGTATGAAGTTCGTTTCTCAACCATGATTTGATAATCTATGCTTCTCTGGATTCCATTTGTTGACGGTTAGCTTCAGAAGCTTTGTGTTTATCTCGGCAGGTCTTTAGAACGTTTCTTCCAAATGTACAGGTTAGGTCATGACATTGAATCTTTGTTTGTTTAGGTAAAACGAACGCAAGGATGATATTTTAACAGCTTCCTGTATTGTAAGAAGAGGGCTCTCATTTTTTACATTCATATTATCACCTAGTTTAACTCATTGATGAAAGTATCAAAACTAAACATTTTACTCAAAGATCAAAATTTAGATTTTTCATTTAAGATGAAATAATCACGTCAGAAGACCAGGTCAGAATCCAATACTGAAAACTGATTTGATATTTGCATGTGACGATCTACATTTTGAAGTCTACTTTACGTATTGCCTCTATCTAATCTCTTTACTATCTCTTGGACTTTCCATTCCTTCACAAAAGACTATTTCAAAGTCTTGGAAGTTAACGTTTGCCCAATCAATAGCCTTCAGTTTCACTCATTAAGGAGGAATCCATTTAGGAAGGTAGCCATTCTACTCAGTCGTTCAGCGTTCGTAATCCCAGTACAGTTATGACATATCCTTGAAAATGTCTATCATCAAGGTAAGATTTTCCAAAAAAAAATGTTTCTCTAGATCTAGTCAACATTTTTATTTCTTTTTCTATCCATAATTGAAAGCAGAGTTCAAGATAAGCTATCCAAACTTTGTGGTTGTAGCTGAAATATTATTTTATAATCCATGCACAAATTTCTGCGGCGAGGTGAGTCTATTAGTCCACCTCATAACTGGGAACAATTGAATTAAATCAGACATTTTCCGTCCATTAGCTGTACGAAAATCAAATATCTATAGAACTGAGGTGTATGCGGGAAGAAAAGTCTATGTTCCATGTTAAAAGTTAACACATATAACTTTCGTTCACGCATACGCCTCAATTAATTAACAATCAGTTCGACGAACGAATTAAAATGTTAACACCCGGTTCTCGCGAAACGGTGTGATTCGGTTGAATATCAAACTGCCGCAGACCATTAACGTTAGAATTGATTGTGGTCCACATTTTAATGAACTCGTGCTGTTAACAGTTTTTTTCACATCAGATCAACTACTATATTTTGGGTAGGAGACGGGTTAACGGGGCCCAGTGACAATTTGATGTATTTGATTTTAATTGAATCTAGGAAACATTGTTAATGTGTTTACGGAATTTTGTTCACGACAACCAAAAACTTACTGAGATATGAGGTGTCAAAGTATGGGGCACATCATATGGGATTCAATGGGAAATGCTTATAATTAGGGGACGGGATAACAGGGCCATTTGATTTTAATCGACTCTATTCAATAGTATTACTGTGCTGCCACAATTTGGTCCACGCCAAGCAAAGGAGGGTGAAATGTGAGGGGTCAGTATTATATTCTGCAACTTTCATTATGATTGAATCTATTCCAGATATTCCTGATATATGACCCTCTAACAATTTCCAAGAAATTCAATTTAAATTTGCATATTGCTCATTACATCCTATACGGTATCTGAAATTTAAAGTTCCATGACTCCTATCTCTTCTCCCCATGCTCCATTGCACCGTAAGTTTTGGTGACCTACATCTAATCCTGCTCTATCATATGCGCTATGTCTACATTGATTTTGAACGGGAAACTACGATGACTCTTCCTTGTCAGTTTTTTAAACATTAATGTTTATATTTAATCTAACATCTCCTACTATAGTAATTATTTTCAGTCCATTTATATGGATTCCTTGACAGTTTAGACGTAAATAATGGTCTACTATTTCTATTTAGAATGTGCGCTATTCTAAGCACATAACTTTTCTTTGGTTTGAATGTAAGTAATCACGATACA